>WWPM01006931.1:0-16986 GCA_023279145.1 Glomeris maerens | reverse complement strand
ATCCAATTGAAGGGGGCTTATTTTTAAGTCCGGCTTATTTTGCAAATTTTTATTATTTAACCCGGCTTATTTTCGAGACCGGCGTATTCTCGAGACAGGCTTATTATCTCGGATTTACGGTAATTACGTTTCCCTAGATAACGAACTAAATAATAATCGAATCTTATATTAAATTACTATTCTCATAGATTATGGACAGAAGATCAATCTCAAAATCTGCATGGAAATATGAACTTTTCCAGACTAATTCGGGAACAATTAAGGTAATGGTTTTTTTAACAAAATGTTCCTTGCAATCTTTCTGCAAAGCAACTTCTACGAATTGGTTTCCAGTAATATAGTGAACCTCGTCCCTAAATGTAATCGCTTCTATTCATACCATTAAACTTTCGTTTGAAATATTGCGTAACTCGGTTGCAATCTGATACCGCTCTTATAGGCAGCTTCCAAAGAGATGAAGAGGCTGGATGGTAACAACTGAATCATCTTGATAAAATAACAACTCCTCTACGCATAATGCAGTCGATCGCATCTCCATATCCAGACGCACGTGCAATTTTGAACTGTTTGATTTATTCGAGGAAATTTATTTCATCAAATTTTATCAATTTATTACACGCCAAGTCTGCAAACAGATACGTGACAAGAACTGAGACAACAATCTAAATAGTTATAAATAATATTGAAGTTTATGTACGGAACATGTTTTTTTGCAATTATCTAGATTTAATAAGTAAAACCGAATAATAAGCCATGTTCTAACAGTAGTAGACATTATTTCAAATAAACAACACTGCGCTATACCAGAACTTTGCAGAAACAAATAGGAAATATATTTGTAAAGTACATAAAAGCGTCTGACATCAGACTGGAAGTTTAAGGATGATTCGAGCCATACGTGAAATGTAATATGAAAATAATAGCTACGATTATGCAAATAAAGGTATGATCACGCGGTTGAAAATCTTCTCATTTCTATGCATTATTTTCCCCCAAGGGTTGAAGCAATTTATTTTTACATGGCTAATCCGAAATCTTCAAAAACAAAATGAGAAATACCAAATGATATTAACTTCGGGGTATGTGAAATATCCGTTAAAAATCCATGGTGAAAAATATTTACATTTTATTAAAGATTTTGATAAAGAGACTGCCAAATTTCATTTTTTGTATGAGATAACAGCCTGTGATATATAATTACACTAATCTGCAAAGGCATTTACATAGAACTCATAAAATTTGTGGAATGGACGATAAGCGTTATGTTTGAGATTGCATACAAGTAATGGCCAATAAATAAAAAATTGACAGCAAAATATAAGTAACTGCATCACTATTTCAACTAATCCCACGGATCTCCTTCAGGAGCACATTTAAGTAGAATGCACGCGTTCATATAGAAATCTTAGTAATTTCATTGGTTTTGAATTGCACACAGGATTATCAATTTTATGTTATACATCGGATACAGCCTAGTAATAAAGGATCAGGACTTTCCCACTTTATCATAAACATTTAACACAAGCTAGGTCATGCAAGTGATATCAAATGTCGCATGACAGTCTTCGCAATAATTCTCACCTCTCTTTGAATCATGCATCGATTTTAAAATGTTGCAATAAACAAATAAGTGTGCATACTTTAAACTTTTATATAAATAATTGCATATCAAAAAAGTCTTGATTATAAATTTTAACTCTTTACATTTCCCCAGCTCCCCTACCAATACAGTTTCTATAAACAACCTTGCAGTAAAATATCTTACAAAAATCAAAATCAATAATAATTTAATCTATATTTCGTGGAAAGTCTTCCAGGAATTATATTGATCGCGCACAAAAAAAATCAGGCATACAAAAACAACCATTTAAACAAAAAGCATTCGTTGTATTTTATTCATGAATATAGCTTTCAAGGGAATATATGTATCTACACCATTTCATCTTTGGCAAATAAAAAAAAATATGGAACAGAAAAACTGACTGGAACAGTGATCGATATTTTAGCCGTCACCTCACATGCACACGTATATCCGCTCGAATTGTAACCCAGGCGGAAATTCCGTAAAGAGTCTCGTAAATTTCCAATGATATCGAAGCGCTAGGTGATACCAAAAAAGGACGTCCACAGAAGAAATAAAACAGATGATGAAGATGAAAGCATGAGAGATTCCTCCTCCCCCTCTACACCCACATCTCTTTCTGTGTTTGCTCACACGATTGGAGTATTGCAAGCGAAACTAAACGTAAAGACACGCTGACAATTTATTGACATTTATTTCCGATCTTTTTGGTATTTAGTTTTCTCGACAGCAAAGGAATCCTCCCGATTATTTCTATTATATATTCTTCTAATGAAAAAATAGGGACATATAGGTAAATAGCAACAGAGCAGGGAATAAAAAACAAATCTGCAGCATCACTTGGAAGAGTCGTAAGTTAGCGTCTTATCGTGGTTTTTTTTGGTAAACTTTTTGATTGTGAAAAGGTGATGGTATAAGAGTTTTCAGTGGGTTTGGCAAAGGCACTGCAGTGTCCTTATCTGTGAGCCGACTATATCAGCCTCATAGCCCATCATTTTTCCTTTCTCTTCGGAGGACCCCGCGGAGCTCTCGCAAAGCCGTTGGGAGATGATGGCCCATGGTGCTCCATGTTTTCATATTGCGGTCGGACTTATTTATGAGCTGAACCGTTCTCTAATTTCAGGCCAGATCACGTGAGCTGTGCGCAACCTATTATTCTAACGCATTCTTTTAGTTCTTCTGCGAAGAACAGCCACTATGAACAAGCTGCCTTTGTATATCTGCAGGGAACGTTCAGAACCGGGATAAGGACGAGTAGGAGCATCAAAAATCTTCAACGCTGATGCCATACGGGAAAAACAAAGATATTTCTTTTTATAGTATGACCATGCTTCAAATTATGCAAGGCATGCATGATTTGGTTGCCGTTTGTGAACCTTGTACGTATCGCAATTAAATACTTTACATCCCAATCATTTCAGTCATCATTGTTGTCAAGAGATTAATTAAATTAATAACAGATTGGTTAGTTAGTTTCTATTCGATTTAAAATTAATAACCTGCTTCATTAAATTTGTTGTATTTTTTCAGCTTCTCAGTCAGTGATCATTCATTGCCAGAATTGGAAGTTAGAAAGGTCATATTCGCGTTTGTGTCATCAAACAAGACAATTTATGAACAACGTTTATGATCTTTCGCATAGCTTATTCATTGATGTATGTAGTATATGATATTTTAAAACTACAGAGTTCCATTCATTTATTAGACTACCTGACATTTGATTCAGTAACAATTGTTTTTTTCATGCATTTGTGGCTGCAGCTAGTATACATAGATGCTTAAGCTGAGATTGCATACAGCAATGTTCACATTTTCTCCACTTCGTCAAAGAAAAAAATAAAGTAGAATTGCAGCAGGTAATCTCGCCTTACATATTACAATGAAATGGTTGGTTTGCAAACAGCTGGCACTTCACCGCCCACAAACAAGCGATTACATTAATATTAAATTTGCAGAATGATTGGCCAAACTGAACGTCAAGTTGCATACCATGAAATTAGAGATCATTAATGGTAGCCCATCGAGAAGGAGAGATGCCAAAATTGCAGAGTGCTTGGTTTTTACTGCAACAGGCCATGTCGCGATTACTTGTATGGAAATGTAGGAAATGTGGCGTGTGACGAACGGTGATGCCTTCAATAGAGCCGTATCCTAAAATTACAGGATTATCTTTTGAAGAAAAACCAGTCAAAATCGCTGGCGCGAGTAGCCAACAACTCATGACTTCACTTAGAAGGTACATTTCCTTCCAACCTAATCATCAGCTCCGAGAAATTTCTTGAGCGGAAGAGACAATTCAGTAGAGCAATTTCTAAAAATTATGGTAACTGTCATTGCTCGAAGCATGATAAAACCAAATGAAAGCAGACAATGCAACTGTTTCGAAAGTAAACACCAATTTGTTTAACCTGCATGCAAATTGACTTTTTGGAAAAAAATAATAGTCATAACATTCATCAGTGCTGTTCGCATTTAAAGAGTACAGAGCAATTAGAATGTAAAATGCCAATGCTTGAAAAGGAATTATAGGTGTAACCCCCTCCCCAATAACAAGGATTGCACGTTCTGTGCATACTTTCAGCAATATGCTATATACCCAACAGTAAATTTTTAGTGATATTCGAATACTTTCAAGTAATTGCCCTGTATGTTTTATATAAAACAATTCTAGAACATCAGTGATTCATTCATTACATGGAAGTTATTGATTTATAGAGACTACTGCGTATACAATCTACACTATATTTTTAAAAACACAAATCCAGTATTGCAAAATTAATTGTATCATCTAAATACAAACTGTTGCGTAAAATTAGCGCATCACCTAATAGTTTGCAAATAAATATTATTGTATATGTGTAGGAATAAGAGTGAAAGGCTTGCACGCATGTTTAACGCAAGGCATGAAAAACAATTACAAATTGGATATGATGTGTTTACCAATACCGTGTTGCCTCTCCTCATGCCCTTATGATCTCGTTGAACTCAAATTGTCTAGAGTCTTTTGAGGAATGTTCTCCCATCCGTCAAGTGTTGCCTGCTCGAGCTTTAGCTATGCGCTTGGCGGTGATATCCTGCCTTCAAGGCGTCTACCTAGCACATCCCAGATATGCTCGATAGTATTAAGATCCGGGCTTCATGCTGGGATTTATAGAACTGCAATACCGAGCTCTTGAAGATACTTCCGAACCACGCCAGCTGTGTGTGTCCTTGCATTGTTGTAGAGTAACAAACACGTTTCACCAATAAATGGTTAATGGTGCAAAAGTCACCGCATATTGTTCCACAATGTCTGTGATGTAACTCTGTGCATTCAGAGCGCCATCACATACTTTATGTAGATCTGTGCGCGCATCTAAATATAAATAACACCCCAGAACATAATTTAACCCTTTCCATAACTGACTCGTGGGGACATAGGTTTATAGGAACTTTATGTCTTGTTTTCATGCAGGGAAAATACCCTCAGTATTGACCATGAATTTAGAGTCACCCTGTACGCATTATACGTATACTGTATTACGATTAATCTGATTCACTAATCCGTGAAATAGTTCAAAACTCATAAAATACTAATGGCGTAACATTTCATATGCTAAATTTCCTGCAAGTAAAGTCAGATAATTATTTATTAGCAGCAAAAATGGCGAGAAATTTCAAAGGTTCATATAATTGAATATCCCGTAGCACAGTTTTGGTGAATTAGTGACGTCATTTCACAACCCTCCTTAGTATTTCTATAAATATTGTCAAAATAGAGTAATATTTATTGCGCAATATAGCACCATTCATATCACTAGAAAAATAAAACCATATATAAACCGTATATCACTGTTTGGACGGCGAAAATCAAAATCAATAACATGTGAGGTACTAATATATCCCATAAGTGGCTGAAATTGCCATATACATTTAATTTGGCGTTGCAAAACCATTTATAGGCGCTTGGAAAGTAATAATTCGGTAGGAAAATATCATGCTGCATTAGCTATTTGCCGCCAAAGTAATATTGCAACGCGACAATTACGAGATTATAACGGTAAATTGTGGGAGGCAATAAGGCCGACGTACATTTCCAAATCAATCGTCGCAAATAGCGTTTACTCCATTTAGTGGGGATCTGCGATGATTTCATTAGTTGTGTGCATCACAACGGGAATACAATTTGAGATCTGCAGTGCACTGACGCCAGATGACCATGTCATGCAAGCAGGACTCTGCTCAGAATCGACAGCATGCAGCGTACAACATGCAACTAAATTTAAAATGGAGCACAAATGAGGCGCATATACAGTAGTCATAAAATCTGGATCGCTTCTCATGCACAACCACCTCCTTTTACCAATGTGGTTCGGAATTAGATGCCGGTAATAAAGAATAACCTATCGACTTGGGTTGCATCGCAGAGCGCTTTGGTATTCAGGGTGCGTGTCGAAGTCGCCCTTTTCCCCGCTGGCCGTCACGTGACACCAGCCCAATGAGAGCCATGCAAGATGGAGAGAGCCTAGCTAAACCCCTCTCGGCATTTTCATTTTGTCCCCATGCTTGCCGTCATCTCATTCGTCCACTTCTGTCTTGGAGATCGAATTACTGGCACAATTGAAACTCGTTGGAAACTAATCAACAGCCAATTGAAATATATCATGTTTTAAAGTTGATGCCCTATTCAACGATGATGATTATACAGGGTATTCTTTTAAGACGCAACAATGGACAACAAGATTTGCCCAGTTTGCAGTTTTCCCAACATGACCCCGCACGCGCAATTGAACAAATTATCGTTAGAAAATGGGGGAGGGGGGGGGCATATTATTGGATTTTATTGCCCACGAAATAATGACATGCGAGTGGCCTTCATCTCGCGAGTGGAAGTGATGCACACTGTTTTCTTGGGATGAAACAACATGGAAAGAAATTTCTCTAGCCTAAATTAATCCCAATATTATACTAGTTTGTGTTCAAAGTGACCGCCGTTATTCGTCAAACAGTGGTATAGCCGGTCTGCAAAAGCTGCTCGGACACTTGTAAGAGTGTCAGGTATAATTCGGCGACATTCGACAATTATGCGGTAACGTAATTCATCAATAGAAACGCAGTGGTGCCACGTTGGGAAAACTGCAAACTGGGCAAATCTTGTTATCCATTGTTGTGTTGAACGAGTTCTGTTGTAGCATGCTTGTGTTATTAATATTTCCGTTTTCAGTGCCAATGCGGAATTGAGAAAACATTTTAAAAATTAGGGAAAGTGAATTTCACGACAGACGCGTTGCACACGCTGAAATTGTGTTAAAATGATCAAAAGCAAATGTGCCCATAATTTCCACAGAACCAAAAGCACAAAATAAGAATAATTATTGAAAATGAACGGGCCAATTCAAGAACAATTAAAGTGTATAATAATACCGTAAATCCGCGATAATAAGCCTGTCTCGAGAATACGCCGGTCTCGAAAATAAGCCGGTTTAAATAATAAAAAATTTGCAAAATAAGCCGGTCTTGAAAATTAGCCCCCGATCTACACGACTAAAAAATTCACTAAACCTAAAAAACTTAAAAATTCAGTTCAGTTTTCGTTTCCTATCATTAAAATCACAAAAAATTGTTTCTTACAAATTTTATTTATCACGAGAAATTGAGATTTGTATATTGCATTACATAAACGCGTCCATGGTAACTTGATATTATAGTGCGACCAACATAGCTTGAGAAAATTCTAGACCAATGGCATTGTCTTGGTTCATCGCTTAGTTTTGCCTTCGTAATACGATATAGTACTTTAATCGGTCACTCAATATCATGCCCCTGCCACCTGGAGCAACTAATCTTGTAAATTAGCAGGGTCAAAAAAAGAAAAATTATAAAAATAAGCCCGGGCTTATTATCCCGGATTTACGGTATATACTAATACAGCAAATTTAATATTTTTATTATCGGATTGCACAGCAGTTCAAACTTTTACAAAATATATGACAATCTGTGCATACTGATAATTCCATTTTCAGAGAAGGAAATCATCAAATCAAACATGAGAAAAGAACTATAGAATTTGATCGACGCTATCAATAATTTAAATGCCTTCACTTCACAAAAATTTGATGTGCAATACTAATCATGCATCGTTTTGGCAATTCAGTTATGTTCCCGTGAGCTAGTCACTTCATATTTGCGCAATTATACTGAAAAATTGGGGTATGACATCACATATTGCATACAAAGTAAACGCTTTCAAATTATTTTGTGTGCAGGCTGTATGCTAAATGACGCAGATTTGTCTGAATGAAGTCAGAGTAAAGTTATTTTTGCTGAATCCTGCTGCAGTTATATGCGTTGCCTATGACAACAAAGAGCACACAAAAACTGGCTTCCAACGTGTTATATGGTCAAAAAATATTTTTCAAGAGAATTTGCAAGTTGCAGTAGTTTACCACTTACAAACAAAATATTGCATCAAGGAAACAGCATGCATATCATGTTATGCAAATATACGTCTGTTTGCAGACGTGCTGTGCTATGCAAAAGAACAACAGAACGTTCTTTTACTATTCCAACAGAACGCCATACTTGCAAGGAATTTTTGAATTCTAAAATTATAATAAAAATAAGCGCAATGTGAAACCGTATTCCGCAGGTAGGTCTATGGTACATTATCCCAGAAAAAACTTCAAAGATAGAAATAATATCATTACCGAAAATAAGGTATATGGCACAGTTGTATAGTGCACCACGTCGATCGCTAGCAATATCAGATCATACAAACTATGTGACGAATCTCTCTAGCTGGGCAGGTTCAAAGTCCCCAACTGCTCCAACAAATCATCCACAAATTGTTAAAGTTAATAACGACGAAACAGATTTCGGAACTTCAAAATTTCCTGAACTTTAACTGAATTAAGCACTTAACTCTGAAAACACCCGAAAATGGGTATTTATTTATTTATTTATTACAATTACCTTCCGGTGCCATTGAAATCTCCTAGCCCCGTCTCTCCATTAACGAAGGTCTCACTGTTCCCTTGGTGAGGTTGTCACCACGTTCAAAGCCCCTTTGTGGGATGGTGGGATCAAACCCAGTTTGCTTGCACCTCATTCGAAATAGCGATCCAATCTGATCTGTATGTTCCGATCTCGTTCTATTTGTGACGCAAATAACATCACAGATTGTACAAAACTTTCCAATATCTGCATTGCAGAGGTCATTTAAAGCTCACCTATTTTGTGATGTGACGTCACATCGTTCACCTCAGTGATTATTTAGTTTCTTCTTAACCCTTTCGCCACTCTCTCGAGTGGAGGGCATGAAACGGTGGATACTGGGAGGTAAATAAATACTATATTTGTCGCACATAGAAGTCACAACATATGCGCGTACAAAGTGGCTGAAATTGTGAAGCCCAACGAATAATTAAAGAATTGCCACCTGCTTCAGATTCTAATCAAATATGCCGTCACGGACCCAAATGCACCAAATACACAATACGTTAAATTTTGAATAAGTAATATTGATAAAAGTAATCATGACATCTGAATATTTATCTGTTGAATAAATGCTAAGCAACATACGTCAATTCTTTTGGATAATTAAGTGTTGACTCACAGAAATGTATTATTCAAGTCTATTTAAGTTACGTATTATTATTTCCTGTACATCGTTGTTCTAAAATAATGCAGACATTTTTTATACTATATTAAAATGTTTTCATAAATTAGTGATAGATAATTGTCTTCCGAAAAATGTCCTATAAACTAGGGCTTCTTCAGACACAAAACTACTGAAATTTCCGCTCTGATTTGGCGAAAACTGTATAACGGAGTGACTATACGATAAATATAATCGTACTCGAATGCAAAATAAAATGAACATTCTAAAATAATTTGTTAAAAAAGATCTATAAATTTTAAATATAAAATATATCATTATAAATAAAAGCGATGACTAAACTCACTTGTTCAGCAATTGAACTGTATAAAGAGAAAATCAATAGACTACTGTAAAAGCGTGAAAAGTTTGAAAGTATAAAGTAAAGCGTATTTCGAAAATATAAGGAATAAATTGTAGCACATGAATATATGCAGTTGCATGCTGTGCTGACACGTGTGCAGACGTTACAAAAGACAAACAACGGGTATTTTTCGTATGCCTTCAAAAAGAACCTCTGTAATAGAATTTCACACTTTTCCCGCTTGAGAAATACACGCTTCTGAAGATAAGACGTTATCGGTTCCTCTTCTGAGTCGATATCAAAGAGCGCGAGAGGAAATCGTATATACTACGGCTACAATATAATATATGAAACAGAATTGAAGGCTTCTATGCACGCGTCAAATCAGAATGCAACACAAACTAAATATTTCTTTTCAGGAAATGATCTGAGGATTCTTACGAAAACTACTTTTACATCTGACATTTCAAAAGAACTGACAAAAAATATCCGCATCAGTTGATACCATGAATGTACGTACATAAGCTATAAGTATATTTGAATAATTGTCAAATACCATATTGCTTACCCACAATACACGGAAAACTGCAAGAAAATATGCCATTCAATGTGCAAATCCTTTCAATACCTAAATTGTCACAGATGTGCATTCGTTTATAAACACAAGTCACTATATGATAATCTGAAAAACATGCAGCAGCAATTTAAAATGTACGTTATCTTAAACTACTTTTTGAATGATTTGGCTTTTATCATTTCAGTACGGTCCGATTCCACGTTTATTGAGTTTTTCAGGGTATGCCTGCAATATCATATGTCTCCAAATATTCCCCAATGGACCCCTTCGGGTATCTGGCATTTTTTCTATATCTGGCCTGCCAACACATAAAGGACGTGATCTATTGCTGCAGAAATGCTATTAATTTGTATCTCCCAGATGATATTCATTCAACGTGATATACACAGTTCATAGGAAAAATAATAAAATGACAGCAGTAATTCTTGTTTACAACCCTTTAAAAAAGTTGAATGCGAATAAATAATCTTTAAAACGGAGCCAACTACAAGTGATTGCACAAAATGTCAGTTGAGAAAAACAAAATCATAAGAAAACTGCAATCATTTCAATTTTTATTCGCAATATTATAAAAGAGTAAGAATAAATTAATGTATCTCTTTGCAAACGAAACTAGAATATATTTAGTAGTTTACGTTTCGTTTAAGATTTCAGTTATTGTGCATTAATGTTTTGACGGCGTATAACAGTACTGTAATTGTTTATGTTTCCATTTGTGTAAGTACGGATATTATGTCACACAAGTTGATGAAAAAGCAACCGAATCAAACAAATAAGTAGCAGTAGCAATTATTGAGTTACTGCAAATAAACGACTGCAAGCAATCGGCAGGGTTACGATTATAGAGTTAGTGCAATAACAGGAAGCAAGTGTTTTGTGTAGGCAAGCACAAGTAGATCACGTACGCGGATGTAATTGTGATTGATTCGCATCACAATAATCTGTTAATCTGTTGTCGGCAGACTGCAATTAGGCTATGGGAATGCAATAAGCGAACAAAGAAGTCAATGGCAATGCGTCCCTTTCCACGATTTTCTGCGCGAAACCCGCAGTTTCCTCTTTTTGGTCAACATCCTGACGGGCATTGTAGGCGAAAAATGAGCGAATGGCAAAAAAAGCATAGCTATATAAAGTGTCTGACTTATCGCTTTAGCTCGCTTGACCTCGTCGCCTAATCAGATAGCAACTTGGACAGTCCCGGTCTCAATTCAAAAAAGTGTAGATGTTTGAACCGCCAATTGTCAATTATGTCGCTTCATCACACCAGTCATTCCCAGATAGGCTACATATTCCTATCAGCACCGACACATTTCGAATAAACTCTAAATACACTTCTTAATGTAGGCCAACATACAGATAAGAAAGCAATAGCTAATTAAGCAAGGGCCAGAGCGTATATGAAACGTGGCATTAAATAGCCTAACAATTTCCACGGAATTATTCAACTAAATGATTCTCAGAAGTGTTCCATTAGTTTTAAATTTTCATACAACGTGATATTTCACTTATAGTGGCAGACGTACGACAATGAGAATCTTCTGGATGTGGTCTAAACATGATGATGTTACATTGGAACTGAACAAAGCAGGATACATTTGAAAATCCTGGAACATAACGCAGCAGAGACTCGATTATCCGACCTAAACCGGCCGCGGCAAGGTCGGATTAACGGGATGGTCGGATAACCCAGAAAATGATAGAAATAACGTTAAAAAATTTCAAATTTAATTTGCACGTTGAAAACATTTAAAATATGCACATGTGTAATAACTGAATATAAAGTACTACAGTAAAACCTGTAAATTTGAGCACCTGGAAAGACTGAGCACTTGCCCAAAATGAGCACTTTTTTAATGTCCCGGACAAGTCCCATAGACTTTACACTGCAAGACACCTGTATAGAGCGAGCACCTGTCTACTGTGATCAGTGAGCACCCCTGATTGATCCCAGCGACCGATATACCTGTGTAGAATGAGCAGAAACGCTTGTTTTTTGCCATCTTGTCAGCAGCACGACGTGTAATTGAGTTGCGAAGTTAGTTGTTTTTGATTTAATACATTGTCAGTGGTGAAAATGTCTAAGCAAAAATACATTGGGCTAACTTTGGAAGAAAAGAAAGAGGTTCTGGATCTTATGGACAATGGAATGAGTAAAGAAAATTGGCTGCTCGCTTTGGTGTTTCGAATCAATCACCGATTATTTTTCTTTAGTGTAGAAGAGTACATATTATGCCGTTATTATGCCAGATGTATAGTGCATACTGTTTGTGTTTAAACCGCATGTTTTAAGTGGAACCTGAATAGACTGAGCACCTTTCTAATTTGAGCACATTTTTATTGTCCCGCACGTGCTCACATTACACAGGTTTTACTGTACAGTAATACATCACACTGTACTTTCGGCAAAGAAGTAAAATATTTTATACAGTAGGTACGACAGAAAAAACAAAGAAAACAAAGCGCAACACGTCCACTCAGCCACAGATCTAAGTTAGCGCTGAGGAGTAGCAGACGGAATTGACGAACTGAGTGGCGTTGCAGAGCGCTAAAACAGACAGCTGGGAGGGTCGGATAACACGATAGGTCGGATAACCGAGGGTCGGATAATCGAGACTCTACTGTAATTATGATTGACAAGGAGCAGTAAATCATGAGAAGATGTTTGTGTAGGTTCATGATTACATAGGCATGCGCGTAGTATTTGCAGCCTACACCAACATATGCCATTGGAAATAAACGGCAGTCAGTGTTGCTGAAGATAATGTGTTTTGCTAATCTAATACATTTTCCTCCGAAGACATAAAATATACGGATACGAAGCAAGATTGTATCACTCCGTGAAATTGCATTACTAACAGAATTAAAGCAAATTTGCGGCACATATTTTTTGAAGCGATTAAGATGTGAGGCTCAAATATACAGAATAAAGACATGCGGGTTCGACATATGAATAATTTAATTCGGGCTTGGTATCATACAGTTCCTTATTGATTTGCAATTATTTCCACCAGAACCAAGTATGGGCTTGACGGGTAAATCTGCATGAATTCACCTGCCTAATTCCCTGTATAATTAGACCGGAGGCGGGGTATTGCTCTTCATTTGCCTTTCATATCCGGAGCAATAATGGCGTACACGAGATTCTTTTATACATATACGCGTAAAATACCGATATGGTATCTAAAAAATTATTTGATGTTAATATTATCGACTTTGAAATAGTTTTTCAACATCAATGAATTCTATTCACCAAAAATGAAATAAAACGACATCGTGCGATCAATGCATTCAATTAGACCACATGCCATTCCAAATTTAATTTATCAGACGAAATACTGGTAACATGCAATCAAAAATTCAAGCTCGAAACGTGCAGCAGAAAAAACATAAGTGATAACTAGATTACATGAAGAGAATGTTATTGCTCATGTACAGTATCTGGATATTTGACTTTGGAAACAGACAATTTGCACACCAGTTGCGATAATGCAAAACTCAAAATGTAGCCAATTTTTCACCAACGGTGCACAAAATAGTCGCAGAGGATTTTGAGGCCGTCTCCTTAATTATTAAAATTATCTACATGGTTCCTTTGGCTGGTCCATCCTGCTTACCCGGCACTAATCTAGAGATATTAAAATGATATTAAAATGGACCAAATACAATAACTCATACTTTATTCAAATAACCTGAAAAGTTATACTTCAAAAAATAAATTAGGAAAATATTGTTTTTGAAAACTCAGCATATATATATAATTATACAGGGTGTAAATATTTCTTGCCTGTTTAGAAATTACGGTGACAGTGATGGTTCTAGGTGACTTATGAGTACGAGCAAAGTTGGACTACACACTGGGTACATCTACTTATGATGTCACATGTGGCTAAGGGGCAGCAGCATAAACAACCTGGCTATACTGCTGCTTGTTGACTGATTTCAAATCCGTTTTCGCCACAATGTGCAGAGTATGGTTGACAACATTTCTTCAATTCGAACTGTACACCTATCGGCAAAGTTAACAAACTCAGCTTTTGAATGACCTTAATGACGGGTATCAAGACCACATTTTAATTCTCCCCAGTGTGTAGTCCAATTTTGCTCATAATCATAAGTCACCTAGAATCATCGCGGTCAACATTATTTCTAAAAAGGCAAGACTTTTTTACACCCTGTATATGAATCTATCTCGTTTAGGAAGTACAGTAGAACCCCGGATATCCGAGCCTCTGTTATCCGAGATTCCGTCTTATCCGAGGTGCCTAGCACATCGGATGTGTCCGTCATATCCGAGCTCCACCTCAGATGGAAGGGGGCACTGAGCATGCTACAACTCGTTTTGTGTGCTCTTCAGTTTCGATCCAATAATTTATAGTTGGCCTTCAATGAGCACATTGTCATGTCATTAAAAAGAAAGAAAGTCGTTGTGAGTGTGGAGAAGAAATTGGAAGCAATACGTAGATTAGATTATGGTGTTGGACATATGTATGTTAGTGAGATTTTCACTTTTAATACACTGCGTATAATACTGCATATGTAACTATGTAGGCCTATATGTGTACATAGTACTTTGTAATTAGTACGTACATTACATGTACGATTTCAAATAAAGTTTTAATAATTTTCGATTTTTTTTTATTTCTTCCGTCTTATCCGGGTTTTTGCTTATCCGAGGTATGTACCTCCTCCCAACATTACCTCGGATATTAGGGGTTCTACTTTAGCTGCATACTCGTCCAGTGTAATATAAAATTGACCATTTAAGCTACGTTGCGTTTCGAATGTCGATTTTTGTACTCGGACAAGAATAAACATTTTCAAAAAGCCAATAGCTGTTATATTTAAATTAAGCATAAACTTCATGTAGCTTTTCAACGATGCTAATTACAGTTTCCAGCAAAAAATTATCGTAAAGCTTCGGCAGTACCATGTTTTCGATCATGCATGTAAATCAATAATAACGCAAAATGTGTATACTATAATTTAACTGTATTTTATAAAATACTAGAAATGAGCAAACTTCCATGGGATGTCTTTTGTGGGCATATTGTTAGCTCTATTACAATAAAATAACTTAATTTTTCCTTAGTCTAGATATTTGAAAGTTACCCGCATGCTACGTTTGGAAAAGTAACTCGAGTATTATCATATGTAATGGACCAAACGGGCATTTATGTAATAAACAGATCTGGAGATATCAATTTATTTTTCTAGATAAATATCGTCCAGACATCCAGCATATCATCTTGTGATAATGGATACGACTGTCCATTAGCCTTATCGATTTTGACAGGGGTCATTATATTTATGTAAAGGTCACGCACCTGAACAGAGAGAAACGCCATTAAATGCAAAGGGTCGTTTTGTGCTACGCTTCCCTGCCAAACTCACAGTGAGTATAAACATTTTAATGCATAAATCTAGTCATATAGCCAGTAAAAAATTGATTTTATGTAGACGTAGGAAACTATTGCCTGACGATATTCGGCCTCGGAACTCAGCCAGGATGCTGTAACTTTGAAAATGGGTTATTTTATTTTCCCTTGCTTACACATAAACGCCATCAGCAATCGATGCTCAACAATAGCGTGTTCAACTACGATACCCAAACTATAAGTTTGTCTGGCGAAACCAACACTTTTATGGTTCGTAAAGCGGCCCCAGCAATGGTGATGACCATTGTACATCGGGTCTGAGAAAATGAAATAGATTCCTACATCCAAACCAAAGTTGGGTCAGGTATCGATTTCCCACTTGACAGTTATTTGAAACTGAAAAAGGCCAGAGCACAATTTAAAGCGCCTTTGGAGAAAATCCTCCAGTATGAGGATTATGACTATAGGATGATATTGGAAGGAAGTTCAGTTTCTTAAAGATCATACATATTTCAACTTTTACTTCTTTTACTTGTTTTATGCCGAATGCATGTCAACTACTGCATCCAAGTAGATGAATAAAAAACCCATCAAATATCTAATGCTATGCGGTATTAAATACATATTAAGTAATATATGTTCACTTGATAGTATCTGAAGTACAGCCGTTTGGCATCGGTTCGTCGCATTTTAGAGACCCTCAAACAAAATTATTGATAATAATTTCCTTAAGTTTGCACATTCACTCCGAACGATCACGTTACAGTGTTGAAAAATTTACTAACTATAAATTAGTATACAGCAGATTAAAATAGAATTACAGATCTTGGGATGAGTATAACCATATGAAAAGTAAATTTGAAAGTGATTGAAATGCAAATAGAATTGCAGAGAATTTTACAATAGAGGAAAAATCGTTACGCTTTGAATTCAAATATCGACGAGCGTTCGCATGATTTCTGTTCAAAAATTCCTAATGAAGCAATTTAATTTGTTCAGCTGCGCACCAGTCACTTCCCTTCCAATTTTGGCAGAGAAAATAAAATTTTGACTGGAACCGAGGTGAACTTCGAGCAAAGGTTAAAGCCATTTGCCGAAATCTGCGCGCCAACGCCGAGGGTCGCTTTTAGGTTGTGCTCCTCTGTCAAGCACATTGATACATAATACTTCATAGATCTGTTAGGAATATTATTAACGCAAATTATCTGCCGCAGTACACGCCTAAGAGGTATGCGATGATTTTAGCTGTAAACACACGCACATTTGGTACTAAAATCCGTCAACATGACATTTATGTATCAGCAATAAAACTAATTGCCTAGCCTCAAAATTGCGGCATTAAGCTATCAATATAAATTCTATAAAGATCTAGACACTAATAAAAACGTTTATATTTGAACATCTTTTCCATACACATTATTTTTTTTTGCAGTACATCTTTAATAAAGTTTACTCGATTGCGATTTCATGAAATCTTCAAATATTTGAGCTTTAGGGAAAATATTTCCATGT
>WWPM01006878.1:0-10076 GCA_023279145.1 Glomeris maerens | reverse complement strand
CTATTTCATGTCGATACCCACCTGTTTGCATCTGCAGCAGATTATACGTCGATAAGCTTGGCAACAGAACCTAGTCCATGCAGCCCAGGCAGCTAGGCCCTGCATGTCGCTTCCGATCAATGATGACTTGTTGTGTTAGTCCAATAAGCGAATCGCTGCCAGCAAAATTTCATATTTCTATCACTCGCGTCACTGAATACATACACGCCCATCTCATTAGGCAAAGTCACTACAAGTGATCTCCTAATTACGCTTGTTCAACATGTCCGACATTTCGCCCTGTTCATCATGCCAACCGTACGGTATGCAAATCGAAATTTCCCACATAAATTTCGTGCACATTGCCTATATATATATTGAATTTAAAGCGGAATTCACAGACAGTGGCTTCATCTAATTTGTAGCTAGTTTACGATAGTGAAACAAACTCCCACTATACGATTTCAGCTTGGTCTTCTGCATATGATTCTTAGGATAAAAACCTTTATGCCCAAATAATACAGTACAGCAGTAGTAATTGTTCAACTGTGAAAGAAATTGCATGGCGTTACTGCATGGGTGGCGAAGTTTGTATACAAAAGGTGCAGCAGTGAAACTAGATTGACATTAATTACTTCTCTTTTTTATCGCAAATTTGAAATCTGTTTTCAGTAACGTGTTCAGTATATTGTGGTCTACATTTTCCAAATACAAACTACCTACCTATCTCAAAAACTGTTCTAGTTATGATCCTTCCGACCTCGAAGAGATGCTCAAAGGTCGTCGAAGTCTTCAATCTATATCCACTTGATATGTTCTACACAGACATATGTAGTACATGTCAGTTATCATTTTTGTTGTCCCGTGCGTTCTTTTAAAGTTATTGGTAGTATTACCAGAATTTCCGGACTCCCTTCCTGAATAATTTTGGGGAGAAATCCATTAAATCTCGTGCTCATGCAATGGAAACATCATCAAACATTGAAAAATTGCTGAATTAAATATACGATTGAAGTTAATGTGATGATAAATAGTAGCAATACATAAGTGAGGCAAAATGCATCATGGCCAAATTTAAATTGAAGATCTATACAAATTGCATGAATGTGATATCGGATTGCACAGCAACTCGATCCCACAAATCCATATTCGTTATAATCTGCTTGCCTCTTCACAAACCATGCAACGAATGTTTTCGGTGCAAGTATAATTTTAAAAAATGGTTGCCAAACATCGAACAAAAGTCGGCCTTCTAGTATGTATTAATGCAGTAATACGCAAGTATAAATTATGCTATTCATACTATAGCTGAATCGAATATCTAGATATGGATGTAGCATTTAAAAAGCAACAACTGGCAATTAACCGTCTGATCCAAAATGAGACCTTGTGCTTTGTGGACCACCCCTTGTGAGAAAAATGGCGAATATGAAAAGAGTCTGTAATGTATGGGAAGTGAATAATAAAACAAATAAATTGCTAAATCTGGGTGCAATGTGTGTGGAGGGGCTATTGGTGTGCGTGGTATAGAATAGATTAGGATTGTTGACTCGATCGATTCGAAAAACCGGCTGGTAGACAATTTGTTTCATGCAAATGGGGGCCCAGCGACAAAAGCCTATAGGGCATTGTTAACATTAATCCTCCATTTCTTCCCAAACATATTGTCACAGAGAAATTCAGTATATACTACTGTACTTGCTCATAGTATGTATGAGGAATTTGATTCGGCTTATTTCGAAATAAGTATACACTAATTAATAACAAATGGTTCGCTTCAGTACACCAATCATTACTTTAGAAAGCCATTCTGACTGTTTGCTATTTTTATTATTTCTGAATGAAAGGAGACAAACATCACATTGTAAAAAAAATCGGTGGCGATAATAACATAATGCATAAAAATTTAATACTTTAATAAGTGCCATGCTTTGTTTAGAAACCGCGTACACGCGCTATCACGTCTCTCATTGGTTAATAATGATTGAATCCATGAAATATGTTTGGCTAGACAGTGTTTGTTCTTTGTTCTGTATGTTGATCCCCAATGAACGTCATAGAACCACTTTGTATAAGGAAAATCTATTTGAATGTTTGTCGACATTTAGCACTATTTTTACATAATACACAGAAAATACTTTGCTGCTCGTCAGGAAAAATATTCTTACTCTATAGAAGTATTTTTTTGTCCATAACTCACATTCTTTCACCCGATCTTATATTATAAAGGCTATATAAAGTAAAACTCCGACGATTTTCAATAAAATATTTCATTGGTAAATAACCGGGACAAAATAATATGTATTGATACAAAGTTTATTCATATTTATCAGGTATTTATTTATAACTGATGCGAATTAACACTGAACTAACGTTTGGAACTTATTGTTTGCACTGACATCACAAACTTCCTGCTCAGTGAACTTGGCAGCCATGTAAATAAGAACAAAGCGTATTTTAGAAGTTAACGTGTCTTGAAATAAAATATACAACTTGTTGCAAAAAATATGTCATGACTTAGTCATGATCATCGTACGTTTGTGTCTAAATATAGAATTGTGATTGAAAAACGAAGGAGTTTTGCTTTAGCGTTAACAGACATTTAACGTGAATGTATGTATATCGGGCAGTAAATTATTCTGACCAAAAGACAATTTCCCCTTGAAGGATGTTACCTTTAACAATTGTCCCAGATTATCTTTTTTTAATTAGAAACTTGTCGAAATTTGCTACACACATGCGTATATCCTCAATATTTCCAGTATACAATTGCTAAGTTCTTTCATGTAATGATCACATTGCATGTCCTGAAACAGTCAGCATCTGCGCTATTAAAAATGCAAAATATATCGTCTCAATGAAGTATAAAAGTTTTAAAATTGCACTTCACGTGTAACCACATCTGGAATAATCGATGAAACTAAATTTGATAGATAATCTGGAACAACGTTACTCTAGCAATGTTCAGAAAAGCATGTATACTGACTTGACGTATTGTCTTGACGTTAACAGAAATGACTGCATCTAAATTTGATTCTTTCTGCTATCTTGTGTGCATTTTGACCAAATAAATTTTGTCTTCAGCGTATTTTTTTATCAGGAAAAGGAAAAAATCGCCAGACAAAGGAGAGTTTTTCTTCATAATAAAATGATACTCTCCTTCATATAGGCTATAACGGCATTAAATATTCTAAGATTAAGGTTTGAAAATACTTATTGCGAAAGGTAGTTCGAAAATGGCAATGTGGACAATATTCTCCAAAATATAAGTTCCAACTTGTGTATTTAGTTGTAACCCAGAGCATTAAAACTGGAATATTGCGTTCACTATAATGACAGATATTCATTGTTCAGTGAGAACTATATATTTTTTTATCAAGACCTATTTTTGAATTAGGTGTAGATAGAAGATTTGTATGCATCTAACTAAAATGATCCCATGTAGATAGAGCCATTTCTGTTGTATTGTAAAGACTTGTCGCAAAACACACCATTAGCCAAATTCACATTTCTCTTTTTAATATTAAACCTCAACCGACATTTGCTGAGGGTTCACCCTGTAGTTGAATATGTCCATTTTCTAAAATCTGAGCGTATACGCTGTACGAGTCTGTTTTGCTTTTTACGCACTGGGGTGAGTGATCAGCGTCCAGACGAGTTGCCACTGCGGTCATCTGCTCCAGAAGATGAACCTGGAGAGGCACATGACAAGTTTTTCAGCTCGGCAGCATCGGCACATCCAAGTTGCCCAGTCAAAGATTCAATGACTTCGCTGGACGATGACGACGATGATGACGATTGCTGCTTTCCCGGGAAAGGCCCATCAGGACCCGTAGGAGGATTTGAGGACCCTGGAGGCGTTGGGGTACCGGTCGGGGTAGGAGGGGAAGTAGAAGACGTGGAACGAGATGTCTCCTCTTTCACCACAGGCTCTTTGGATGATGCGTTGTTGTTCTTGTTGCCATGTCCACTTCCTTTCGACGATGACAATGAACTGGCGCTGCCAGATCCAGATCCTCCTTGCTTATTGTCCTTGTCCACAGGCGATTTGTGTTCTGCAGCTTCAGCGTTCGAGATGTTATCCTGCTTCTTCCACTTTGTCCTCCGGTTCTGGAACCAGATTTTTACCTAGAAACATACAACAGAAACGTTAAGTGATAATTGACTTATCTTATACTTTCATTTCATATGACTTGCACAGCATCTTCTATGCAAATAAGCGACACAAAACCTATTATGGTATAATTAAGTTATGAATATAATTAACTGGAAAATGAGTCCTAATTAAGATCAGATTACCAATCATGGTTACCGTTAAACGCTCGTATATTATGATGAAGCTATTGAAATGGGTAAGTGAATCTTTTTGCTTTGTATATTTCGCTGTACGCAACTTAAAAATAGATGAAAAGAGTAACAACATGCGACCACCCAAAGTGCACGTGCAACAGGAAGAGTCAACCTTTTTGTTTCACTTGGAAATATTTCGGTCGTTTTACACAACGCCTTCTTAAGTTCAAGCTATTTTTAGAAATGGTTTAGGGCCTCACAAGTACATTCAGAATTATGCGGCGTAAAAATGTCCGCTGATCTTCAAAACCTACACAACGTTGCTATGTGTGAATGAATCGGACTTCTTAAGTTGAAACCTCTATAAAATCTCATGTTTTCCCACAATGAAAGGACAAACAAGCTGAACTATAATATACACTACAAGATGACGTTGGAAATCGTTTAATAAATTAATAATGCAGGGAACTCCCCCACACTCGGTGTGCAAAATGTGTTACTTTTGAAGGGAAGATATTATTTATAAAAACGAGCAAGATTTTTTTACAGGAGATCTTGAAGATTCTTAGGTCTGAATTTCTACATGAAATATTTAGTATCTGACCACTTCATGGCTTTGATAAGGAAAGAATGATCATTTGAGAGCATTGTTGGCATTTCGGCTTCTTTTCGTTTCTTTTTTTTAATTGAGGACAGCTAGGTTTCTATCCTATTGCTATCTCATCGGTTGTGGGATCGATTAACGACGTGCAGGAATCATCAATCTCAGTCAGCATCGGATGACTGTAATCGAATCTGGTCGTGCACCAGATAACGACCAGACGAAAAAGTAAACCCCTTGGTGAGGGGTGTAACCAGCAGTAACGGGCCTGAGATGCCGGAAACTCAATTTTTGGTACCAATGTACTATATTATCGTCATCCTTATTGGAGCTCACTCACTAAATCGATCGGTGAGACGAGTCCTAAATAAAACACACCCTGGTGGCATGTACTGCTATTACGAGCTGCTTTCAGTACCGTCACATCAACTTAACAGGGTTACAGTCGTAAAATGATAACGCAATATCGCTTGTTTTTATGACAACGTAATAGTCGTGTCAGCCATTTATGAAATAAAACATGCGCGATAACCGAATCAGCAAGGTGAATCCACCTCAGAATGTCACATGACATGTTTCTTCAGCCGACAGCCTTAACACAAAATGCAATTTACGTTCTGAACAATTTTACAAGGACTTTTTATTTACATATTGTGTAGGTATAGGCTGATAAAAGAGTACTTGTCACTGATCGAACAGCTACGAGTTTTTGGAAATGTCTTGCAGGTGCTGTGAATAAAATAAACGATAAGACTTGCAGAACATTAACTAAGTATGTTAATCAGACAACGTATAGGTTTGTTCTCTTAATTTGTTATTCTTCCTGCGTGGGAGACAAATCAGCAGTAGATTATCATGATCGGTATTATAGCGCTTTAGCACATCATTGAATTGATAAATTGCAGTCATAATTTTGTCACTATTAAAAAGAAGCCTCACACAAAAATAAACATTAAAATATTATTTAATTGAGATTTTTTTTATTAGCAATTGTGGTCGTTATTGTAATGATTTAAATATTAAAATTTGAAACAAAATATTTATATTTTATTTATACATAAGAAATAATGTTTCATTCCTTTTTTAAAATATTGAGTTTGTAATCATTTGAATGATTTGCAACTGTCATAATTGTTTTATTTTACTGGTACAGTTATACTGTACAATTGATTAGAGCGTTAGACGATACTCCAAAAACTTTAAAATTGAAATTTGAGCTGCATCACTCACGACTTACAAGTTCATGTCACTACCAACCAATCTGCCAATGCGATTATTCCACCTCATCTTTTACAGTGCATTGCTTTGATTACATGCAATTTACGTTCATTTCATAGTCTTATATTTCCTGAGCAGGTGCTTAGGAATAATTTTGCAATTTGTACATGCTATAGCTTTTCACAACATTTTGCCTTTGCAGACGTAATTTTTGTCTGACTTGATTTACTGACACACTTATAATGTATCCTACAATTAACCCAAAGCAAATAAATAGTATTTATATAATTTCACCTGTTATAATTAATTCACACTTTTCAGCTGCAAATACTGACTCAAATAGCAATTTAAGCATCATTAATTAAACAACGCCAAAATAGCAACTACACTGCCCGATTCAATGAAGTTAAGTGTATGTTTTATTCAGGGGTGTGCCTAAATGAACGCCCACCTCATGAGAATTTATTGTGAGCACAGTCTCTCCACGCGTGCTATATTTCGAATCAATCTGTTGAAATATTTCTACGTTTCTGTGGCAACAAGTTATAGTTTCTCAAGATATCTGGTACAGCCACCTTTAGCACTCGCTTTAATTATTTATATCTGAACAGAAAGAAAGAAAGAATGCATAGTAACATAAATAACTTTTAAATATTGACTGGCATTTATCTGATTGCTTGCTTGTATGTATATATAAGATTAATGCACATTACTTGTGCTAACAGCTTGCCATTGTGTCGATTAGCATGTGTATAGAGAAGTGCAAAGGCATGCATGTTTCACAAACTTGTAACATCTGGTAAACAATGTGTAAAAAAGCTTTCTGTAACCATTGGGTTGCCATAGATACGACTCGACACACCGCCTCCTTTGAATATCCGATCGCATGTAGAGATTTCAGCCAACGTGCAGATAATTTACAGTATACTGTATACAGGGTGAACATAAAGTTCGTTGCCGCCCCCACCCCCCAAAAAACTTGTACATTGTACGCTTATATTAAAAATCTGAATATGCAGGGACAGTAAGTCAGGAGTGCTCTATCCAGTGGTGCCAAACTATTTAAAGTCTTCAACTACCTTCAACGTTATACAAAACCTAACTTTATTTCCACAATAGCTGGAACAATAGTTCAAATTAGTACGTTGAAGATGACATTGAAATTAGTACCGCAGAACAACTTTTATGTGAAATGGGAAAGAGGATAACTGGCAACAATTGTATTTGGTTAGATAATTTCACATGAGACGTGTATTGCAGAGAAGATGACCGATGGAAACAATCGTATTCATACCAACTGGTCTCCCCTGTTCTATTCCGTTTAAAATTTGCTCAGTGGTACTAATTTTAACTATTGCTCTAGTCCAGCTATTGTATTTAGAAAGTTAGGTTTAAGATAACCTAGAAGGCATTTGCAGATGTGAAAGTTTGGCAACACTTGATAGAGCATCCCTGATTTACTGTCACTGCAATTATTATTTTCAATATGGACAATCTAAAAGTTTTTTTTGAAGGGGGGAGCGGGTGCGACGGGTTTATCTTCACCCTGTGTGTACCATATCACAAATACAAGGGTTGCTTGTTGGGTTGGAGGTTATTATTATAGCTCTAAAGCTAATCGAG
Organism: Glomeris maerens; assembly: GCA_023279145.1. Lineage (NCBI taxonomy): Eukaryota > Metazoa > Arthropoda > Diplopoda > Glomerida > Glomeridae > Glomeris > Glomeris maerens. The sequence goes on along the minus strand of WWPM01006878.1, from coordinate 2,365 downwards.
AATTTTATAGAGGCGGGAAATCCATGCCCAACCGTATATAAAATATGGGTGTCGCACTATACAGCGCAACTTGCAATTAAATTAAGCCACATGCGTTCACAATTTAAATATTCATTGTATGAAATCAACGCTTATACACATACAGCATGTGCAGAGCAATATCATAGAAGAAAGTTTGTATTATATTGCTGTCCGTGGTAGAAAAACGCTCAGAAACATTCAAGTTACTCTATATATAGATGATCCTCGAAAAAATGTTATTGTGTTTAAGAATGAAAGGAATCTTTACAACAAGCTATAGATGGTTATACTTTCAATTTTGAAGTTGTATGCCGCAATATACTGAACACGCTGCTAGAAACATTCGAAATGTTATAGAAAGTTAAGTTTTGCTGCTGCTTCACTGCATGACAACACTGAGTGGGGAAGTCAGTGTTAAAGGGGCAACAGCCAATTAAGAATGCTCATTATTTATCTATACTCCAATATAAATGGACAGAGTAAACTAGAATAAGAACATTCTCGAGACTTGCAGTTATTTAAATAATAGTTTTAAGTGTGACTAAAAGGTCTGAATTCGCAAGCATAATTATTACTGCGTGTTCCCAATTTCCAAAAACCCGGCATCAGGAGTGGTATGCAGGGGATGATGGTTGTTAGAGCGTTTAGTGCGTTTTAAGTTCAGTGAAATTGCGGTAGGGCGCAGCAAGAGCTGCAAGTGACAGCCATTAATTGCCAACATGTTTGCAACGGCATTTTGCTTTCTCCAGCCTCGCATATACGCTGTTCACGGTTATGCGTGCACCAGGCAATCTCAGAATCTAGCAGCTAGTGTATTATAATTTATCGATGGTTGGTATAGAGAGAAAGAGAGCCCTCTTGGTCCGGCTGTGTGTCGCTGCCACGACCACTTGATAAATTACCATTATGTGCGCCACATGTGTGCACTCTGCACCATACACCGTAGGGCCAATATAGTGTATTTGTATGTGCAACTCAGCACGACCTGCGTGATGGTCTCATCTTCAACTTCGTGGTTTTTCGCCAAATGTATACACCAGTCACGGTTCACATTTATTTCCGAGTCTAAAAGAATAGCCACCCATTGATAAATGTGGTAACACCATATCTCACGTATAAATTAAAATATTGTGTGACATATAACAAAATTGTGCAGAAGTCAGTAATCAACTCGTTCATTTCCCTTATACTACGTGCATATTATAGGGAGGGCCTCAATCTTAAAAATTACGGCCTGAAAACAGTGGCCACAAACCGCCCATGCACCACTGTACAATGTCCGAATCAGTTTCATATAGTATACATGATTATATAAATCATTAATTACATCAACGCTGTTCAAATAAAACGCTTTGGTTTCTAAGTAGCACACACATAAAATGCGACATCCATAATTCATGCTCCCATCATCTTTCCATTGATAATCTATTAGCAACGCATATGCGTTCCTAATAAAGATGTGGGGAGCATGAATTATGGATGTCGCATTTTATGTAGGTGCTACTTAGAAACCAAAGCGTTTGGGGACATGGGTTTATAGGAACTTAATTTGTTGTTTTTATGCAGGGAATATACCCTAACAAAAATTGTTGGCTGTCACATGCATGCCACATGCCTGCAAGGCTGCAAGTGAAACATTCATAGCTTTTTCAGACCTGCGACAGCTCTAATTTTTTTTGTTAGGGTACCCTGTAAGTTTGTACCATCTGGGAAAAACACCCTGTATATTGCCTTGAATATGAAAATCACGTACTTATTTTTTTTTCAAATTGTACGACTTCCATTGCATTCCCATTGAATTTATTTAAAAGCTGGGATACTTTCTAATATCGCTATATATCGATTTTTGATGGGTGGTAAAAGATGAAATCTGGAAGTCGTTACACATCAAATATATTATTGCTATATGAGAAAAGAAAGACTTCCTTCACAAAACGTTTGTATTTTATACAGCTTATAAAATATAAACTTGCAAATGTAATGCACTGTAGACGTTTTGTTAATGGGAATATTAGCATGCGAACGATGAGCTACTCGTGTTCACACAGCGAAACGTGAAGTTTCACTCGGCTTTCATCAAATATTTATTAGTTTATACATTCTGACAAGCCCATAACTTTTTACCTTTCATCTGTAACGTTAGTTATTATCCATTCCATTTAGTGTCATTGGGCGTGCCATATTAAGTTGCTGGTAAGCACGGAACCGCGATCAACCAACCTCAAATAGCATGTCACGTGACGTTGCACGATTAAAATGCATGCGAACTATAGTTTCAACATTAATATGCACTTTATATAAATTTGAATTGGCATCTGCGAAGAACGTCTTCAGGGAATGCAAT
>WWPM01006853.1:0-19954 GCA_023279145.1 Glomeris maerens | reverse complement strand
AGTTTAAAAACAAAAACTGTAAAAACCCTTCAGATGTATGCACATTGTAATGTTTAGCAAACAAATATTTCATTATCGGGATATGCATGTACATATTAGAATTTTAGACAATATAAAATTGCTTGTTATTTCGTAATGTTAGCTAATAATTTGATGTTTTGACTAACAGTGCCACAAAATGAAATGAAGATTGTCCCAAGATGTTTCCAGTATTAATTTGAATTAAAACTTGTTGAATTTCTGGAAAATTGTGTCCAAGTTTCAGGACAAACATGTAATAACTTTGACTGACTGTACTGTATTCTACTTGCTCGACCTTGTACCAATTTTCCTAAAGGGGGCGTGCATGAAGGTCGTCCGGTCACGTGACAGTGTCTAAAAATGGCGCCACAAACCCGTGCAAAGGCAGGCAAAAGTCATGCACTTTCCTAAAACAAGTATCAACATTTTTCAAATCATGCACAATATAGTTTCATACGGCAAAGGACCATTCACAAAAGATGGGAATTTTCTATTTGAAGGCGATTTATGCAACAAAACGTCTTCATTTGAGAATGCAATAATAGTTTTTTAATTGTCACAAGTATTTCATTATTTCTTTGACATCCAAACATAATTGCACCTTATCCTCTTCTGCTAGGAATCATGTTGTCCTCGCACTCAAGCTAGACATTCTACAAGCGGGCGTGGCCTAATTTACAGGGATAATGCAGTTAGGAGGTCCACAAATGCTACTGAACCTCCCATTTGGCAAAACTTCAGTTGATAATGACTCGGAAACAACATCTAAAATTCTGGTCAAAATCTTTAAGGCGTAAAAATGTCTAGTTTGATCACCTAGTTCAATGTTCTTTTTTACCTTTTCTTTTTCAATTAATATTTCGGGAGATGTGATTATACTTTGGATGAAATTGTATTTAATTTTGGGCAGATTTTACCAACTACCAAACAAAATACTGTAATACCAAACTATTCCAAAGTCGTCGTACAAACATTTTTTTTAATAATATAACTACATGGACCATTCCAATAACTAATTTTATATTTCATTTCATTCGTTTATTTCAGTTTCAATTATTCTGGTGATAACATATAAGTTTATTTCTGCAGTACACTTTAATGCCACATCGATATAGTTTAGTTTTCCAATTCAGATTGAGCTTTCAGATGCAAGAAGTTGGTCTATATTTTTTTGGAAGTGTAGTACGTAAACATCCTTTAGTTTTTGGACATTGTGACTTATTGAATTACATGACAACTGGATTAGTAAGCTAAAGTCGCAGTCCACTTGCACGAGTTGACTTAGTATTATATATTTCTACCGTATTAGACTCAAGAAAAACTATTGTAACTCGTTGGAAGACGAATCTGCCATTGGGGTTGTCAATGCATTGGTCAAGTAATGTTATCGATTGCTGACCGCCATTTCGATACAAAATTGAACCTATTGATCGGGATGCTGGCAATGTTGCTGTTGCTTAGCTGGAATTGCAATTTTCGCTTCCCACGCATATTTCATGAATCAAGTACGAAAAATCAGATGAGAAACTGAATATGTTAGCTGTCAGGATCCAAACCAGGATTTCCTGGGGTAGGTATGTAAAAAAATGAGATGTGGTTCGAAATTTTATCGAAATCAAATCTAATATATACTATACAATAAGAACCAATAGCTGAACACTTATTGCATGCCAATCACGAGCTGACTAGACTTTCTAATAATAAAACTAAACTTGTTTGCAAGAAAGCACGTGGCAACATGCGAATTATCATAAATACACATGTATGGAAATGAGCGCCATCTGTGAAGCACCACTGAAACTACTTACAGATAACAGTGATATACTGTATTCGTCATATGCCGTCTGTCAATTAAGGATTAAAAATCTTGCGAGACGAAAAGTGATCAATCAAAATCCATATGAGCAACAACAAATAGATGGAAATTCATATTTACCTGCATCGCATAAAATGGAGGCATCATTTAATTACGAGACCATCGGCGATCAAAACCCCGCCTGTAGCACTGAATGCAGCGAAGCCCCGCCTCCAAATCCCTCGTCTAATCGAATACGCGCGTTCCATTTAGCCTCGCGTACGCAGGGACTAACATAGTTTATCGGCCGGAAAATTCTGAGAACACATTCGGTGGCCTGGGATTTAGAGGCTAGATGAAGGATGGCACCGATTGCTTCACCCCGAATGTAGCGAGGCGGGTTCCTCGGTGGGCGCCGTTTTCGTTTCATCCATTTTATATATATTTTTTTTATCCAGTGTTGGCCGTGTGCAAAAATCGGGGGTGGGTGGGGAAAGAACTCGAACAAATTTGTTGTAAACAAAGACGAAATGGCGGAATAAACACCAGTGTGGGGTTGTTGGGAAGAGGGATGGGGATACCTGTTGAGTGAGTGTAACAATCCGGGTAAAACGTTTCAAAAATAGGAATACATATGCTCCTTGGGTTCGATTGGCTGATTTCCAATCCGACATGATGTTTAATGAGACCTTGCTGCAGCGTAGCATTGGATCAAATCAGCGGCGAAATATAAGGGTAGTGTGACGCTGTCTGGCAACACCAGAGGGCGCGCCGCACTCTCAGATATTGGGGAAGAATAATCACAATTCTTCATGAAATGGCTGATGTTCAAACAAACTAAACATTATAATAAACTGAATTATGTAAAGTGATACTTTGGATACACAATGAGGGATAATTGATATGAAATGTGAGTTTTACAGAGGGTCCAAGTACATTTATGCATGCAATTTAATACTACATACATACTTTTTTAAAATAAAGCAAATGTCGCATTCATGGACTAATAATAGCTCACTGTGTTTTGGTTTTGTGGTTAATAAATGGTAACATTCTAGCCAAAGTATGGCAGTTATTTCGCGATAAATGTTAGAAATAGAAACCAAAAACCGGAACTTTTGTCAGATACAGAACTTATCAATATTAAATGATTGCTAGCGAATAGTCACTCACTAGTATGTACCCTATGTGTATAATAATGTGCGGGAAAATTTAGTAGCTAATAACTATTCATCAACTTTGTGCGCACACTCCGGAATACAAACGCACTAGCGCCGCCTATAGGCTAATTCCAGAACGTTGTTCCGCAAAGCAGTCAGTGTTTTTATGAACACAATTTGGTCCTTCATGAAAATGTGTATAATAAGTTATGGAATAATAACAGTTCCTCAAATGTCAAAATTGTTTTATTACACCATTCCATTGAGGGGGTTGATTCATAAACATTGTCTTGAGCTAAAGTCACCATACTCCGTCCAATGTATGGGAATTGGTCCTTTGCGGATCGGCACACTTTTGCGGAGCACGGTTCCAGATCCAATTTCAGTGTAAAATCATTTATTCATGATACGGCGACGTAGCTACAAATTTTCCCAACAATGTGGCTAATAACGTGTGTTGTAGGCAGACGGTAGCAAATGTTTATTGACAAAAATCGCATAGCCATGCAGGGATTCTTAGAAGAAACTTGCGGGTTGCGGATCTCCGCATTATGCGGTCGAGGACTATGAAAAAAAGGAAATGCCAGCGGATCAAACTGCATTTTGGGGGAACATGGGATCGATAACAACTGTCTAAAACCGACTGTCGGAACGCTACGTATGGTATATGTGAATTGTTCAACTAAAAGGAGTTCACACAAAAATATTCGTGCCATGCGGATTGCGGATCAATCCTTTGGTTGCGAAAATAAAGTCGACTGGATTCAGGAAAAAAATTGCTGGTATGATCGTTTTTTTTTACAGGGGATTAATAATACAATGGCAATAAAAAAAATACAGATGACGGCAGCGTATTTTCTGTAAACAGTATAATTGTGAACGCGATGCGGATCGCGATTTTTAGCACGAGATCCGCATCCTACGCAAACGTACCGTCTGGTCGTCGTCCATTGCGACATTTCCTCATTGGTCGCTATTAAAATTTGCTGTACTGTGCGGGGAAATTTGAGGAAAGATGTTTACTAAACTGTCGTAACGTTGATTTTGCAGGAATTTTAGGTGGCATTGTCGCAATGGGCGTGCTGCGCATGCGTCTTCTCCGTTTGCTCGAGCTGATCGGTCGCCATGGAAACGAAAATTTGGCGCGTTCATTCGCTCGCTGCTTGACCTCTTTTTCCTAGCAACCGAACCGAATCCAGGAGAGAGTAGGCGATGAGCAGACGGCGCTACCACGTGACCCCACCCCGACGTATAGTGGTGGTTACTTTTATTTCACCCAGCTATTTTCGCAACCCAAACCGCTTTCTGGTACATCACCTGCATATTACATGAATTTCAAACAATATTACCCACATTTTTCCCCTTATATTAACTGCTCAAGAATGAAATTCGAGGTCACAATCTATCAGTATACTAAACACATCACAGCCAATCTATTTGTGATGTTTGTTAATGACAATTAAACAAATTTCGGTTCAATGCAAATTTCGTTAAGACTATCATAATTGATAGTTCTCCTTGTAAACCACCAGGTGTTCGTTCGAATGCAACCAATCAGCACACTGCTCCACCCATGGGTGGGTAACAAAGGGTTAGGAACAATTTCTGTCGCCACCATTGTGCCCTATGGCATACCCTTTATATAGTAGTACGTGGTTTTAAACTCTCATTCAGGTTGTACTGTCCTTTTTGGAAAAAAACCTAAAATGAAAACAATTTTAGACATCTGCTCTATTCATTTTCTTACCTTGGAAAAGTTATCCATGTTTTAAAACTAGTAATAATTAACAAAGTATACATGTGTCCGTATCATTTCCCCAAATTGTTATTTTGTAGTAAAGAAATTTCTTGGAAAGTTTCTGGGAATAATTTCAAATTGGCTACTATACTCTCCAAAGATAAAATTCAACAATAGGTCTATTAACTACGTCTTAGGATAAAGTTTATTTCTGAAATAATCGCTGCTACTATAATATGAAAGTAAACTTGTTTACAGTTGTATTAAGCCTAATAATAGAACTGAAGCTTAGAGATTAAAAACCCAATCTCATAATGAAAGGCTTAAAGCAAATTAATGGGAAACTAATAACTGTACACGCTGTTATATGAAAATGAAATGTTGGTAAAGGAGTTTGGAAACAGGAGTGTTTGTAGTGCTATATTTTCCTACTGCAAGTGCCCCATGCACGAAAAGGCGTATAGGCTATTTAGGCCTACGCACCGTTGGCGCCAAATTATGTGTTGCCCAACTGCGTCCACGGGGCGAAAAATATCCCTCTTCAAATGGGTCACATTTCGCATTGTTTCGCATGACGTCCTTTCGAAAAATCAAATTCCTGACCTGGATTTATGCTGGCCATGGAAAAGGCTGCAATATAGTAATCGGCAAAAACCATTATTTTATCCGTTTTCGAGTCCAAATATACTGGTTTCAATTTTTAGAAAGTTTGTTCATCTGGTAGATTTATTATCCCCCCCCAATCAACATTGACCAATTAAAAACTCCTGTAAATGGATGTGGACAACCTTTCAAATGATGTTCTTTGTATGTATATGAATTTACAAACCTGATACTTTTGTTTTAAATAATCACAAATATATTGACGCATTTCTTTCAATTGTATAATAACGATCATGATTTTAAAAAAAAAAGAAACCTCGATGCAATCGATCACTTATTGATATATAATAATAGCAATATTATCAACCGGCGATTTTCATAACATTTCGTCGGAATTTTTCGTCTCTATTATATATATATATATAATATGCTGTACAAATATTGCTCTGTCAAATATACATCTATGTACACATGTAAAATATAATAATAATGCTCATAACATGAATAATTTACCATCACTTTTTTCTTTCTTACGATAAATACAATTTCGCATCGAATATCCCAAAAATCAGTCGCTTTTTTATCGCAATTATTACCAATCGATACATCAACACAGATAACCAATCGCCGCGTTCTTTTATCCCCAATTTGGATCTCATATTTGTAGCTTTTGCAGTCCAATGTATAATAGATGCATTTATATAATATATTGTATAAACACCGGAAGAACAATTATTTTTTTTTTAGAGAAGTAGGAAGTGAAGTTTGCTCTTCGTGTTTTCTCTGTCTCTCGATAATAATAATTAACACTACTGCAAACTCCATATTTTCCACTATATCTAGAGGAAAAAGAAAATTCCATCCAAAATCAACATGGTAGTCTAAACAAAAGTATAGAGGAAAAATGGCGAAAGAAAATTTCACATCTACAGTTCATATTCTTCTTTGTTCTGCGACAAAATGCCACAAACATTGTGCAAGCACTTTTGAGACACCCAAAATATATATATATATACTTATGTATGAATATAGAATGTCATATAACCCCATCATAGGCACTTCTTTCTCCTTTACAAAATAATTTGGACTGTTGAAATTGTAAATTTACATTTCCCAAGTTTTTCTTCTCTCAATTTATATATGTATATATTTACTATTTCGGCTTTTATGTGCAGGATGTTGGCATTATTTCTATCCACAAGACAATCCTGACGAAAACATCAAAATCAGCAATCATCCGAGGCAGTGTAATTCCAAGAGTGGATTACACTTCATCAACCAATACAATTTTCGTAATATTAATTTACTTAACCAATATAAGCTGTACCACTTTCATTACGACTTATTGGCACAGGAGGAAATTTTTCGCTAGGCTACTACATATTTAATACAAAAGTAATTGGATTGGCTGCATTGGAGCTGTACAAATTGCCAGGGCACACAAGCCACAGCAAAGTGTTCCAAAATTCCCCCAACTTTTCGAAAACACCCTGGTCATAAAAGCAGGCTGCATATTATCATTTCTGTTTTTTGTATAGCACGTCACTATATACATTGAATAAGTTTTGTACATGGAATAGAATAAAAACCTCAGTATGTTGCGAACCGAGCGCGGACTAGTGCGAATGGATTGCTTGCTCCCCGTACCAAAATCGCACGTAAAACTGGCCGAATTTGTGCACAACCAAAACCAATTTGATCTGAACAATGAGCCGTTTCCGTTTGGTTTTAACAGCAGTGGCCAAAGCGCGGTCCTATTAGGCCACGCCCTCACCCGCCATTACTAAGCAACTTGCAATGGCAGTCTGCATTGAAAACACGGAATTACCAAACAAATTTGCATGCCATGCTAGAAATGGCACATCATTCAGGTGGTTTGTTTGTGTTTTGGGTGCACAAAATGAGCGTTGTTCAGATTGCCACATTCAATTTCGCAGCGAAGTTGTGTTCCAAGTTTTCAACGGTTGGAAACCACGATTTGGCATTTCAGCTCTTATAAATTCACACTACTATTTGCTCGCCGTTTTCTTATTCTTCAATGAACTGTATATATGTACATTCATTACCTAGCGATGATTGCGTGAGATGCCAAAACTGGGGAACACGCGGCGATATCGGGAATTGCTTCGATACATCCAAATGTTTGACGCTACAATTTTCCCAAATACTCGTTTTTACAATCAAGGCAATGTGGGTTTGCCAGTTCTAATGCCATCATTTCACTGAATTCTGTGGGCAGCAAAAAATACCTCTATACGGTATAAGTACCGGTATTGTTATTTGGAACCATTATTGACTCGACCAATTACAGTAAAACTTCTCCGTGACAAAACAAGAAGAGGTGAAAATATGTTTCAAATAACGACATTTGATTAAATCAAGAAAAATTGAGCAAGCAAAATGCGGGATAAATCTAGACAAGACTCATTTTTTTCTAACTTCTTACTTTTCCGCGATTTTGGATTTCAATCTATAGCTGTTCGTTCTATATGTACTAAACTCTCAGGTTTACAAGAAAGAAAACTAAGGAACAAAAACCGAAATCGGAATATTATCCCAAATTGTTCGAGTCAAATGTAGTTTGTATGGCTTCATATCGGTTCAATGATCAATATTTGAGAATATATAATTGTTTTGCTTAAAATACAACTGCCTTGTTTCTCACACAAATAGCACTCAGAACCCTGCAATACAGTGCATTTCCATTCCTATTGTATTCTCCCGTAATATCTCTGTAAAATGTATGGGAATTTAACTACCTAATTATTTGTTGTTGTTTTTTTAAAAAGGCCCTAAGGAGAAAATGAACCATATAAAAAAGAAAATCACGTTTTCTTATTCTTATTTTGATCTTTGGCATAATATACCTGTCAAAGGAAGAGGGAAGGAACTATTTACAAAATGAGCTCTCTGTAAACAAAAATCCCATCTTTTTTTTCCCCAAACTGCAGTAATAGCCAATGATTTGTCCGTTCGCAAAATTCCATAGAACACTCTTACAAGTGATGGAAATAAATTTAGGGCTTTGGTGTGGTGGGAAATAAATCGGGGAGGAAAAAAGGACAACAATCGTCCAGTTCGCACAAGGACAAGAACATTATGAAGGGAGTGGATAACAACAATGCTTTCTCCAATAACCTTGTTCTACGTCATCAGTACTGTGAGGTCAACATAACTGGGCGTTATCATTTTTTTCAGCAAAAGCACATATAGGTATATTACTGCGGTATATGCGATGTTGTTTGTCCCACTGCCATGTGAAATAAAATTACCCAGTTCCGAAGTAGGTATGTTGTTAAGTCTCAAAACAAAAACGGCCCATAACCATCAGCTAGCTTACTTGCAGTTGGAAAAATAAGGAGATGATTTTCTTCAATTAGGTACCTACACTGTACGTATATACTAGTAATAAAAACGAGAGCCTGTTTCATACAAATCAACCTCCTCTCTGGACAATGCGGGTTTTCAAGTATTATTATTATTAACATTTTGGGGGTAACTGAAACCAGCAACTTGCGCCGGCTAGCCGGTCCACACACTTTTTTGGTCCCTTTGGTCGCCGCATCGCATCGTGTCTGACCAATGAATGTACTTATAAGTATATTCAAGTCACATTCCCACCAGAATGTGCATGATGTGATCGAGCTCTTCGCTCAGCTGCTCGTTGCGGTGACCCTGGCACCCATTGACCACCGTCACCACCGTTGTCGTGGTGGTGGTGGTGACCGAAGAGGGGCCCGTACTTGCCGGTACAGGTTGAACGTTCGGAGGAGCCGAAGAAGAAGGAGGAGAAGGAGAAGGTAGCATTGCGTGCACTTGGACAGGAGGTAACGTAGATGCAGCCACCGAGGAAGTTGCACATTGCTGATGCCTGTTCTGCAATTGGACGTCGGCCGCAAAGGACCTCAACAGTTCCTCGGCACTCGGCGGCACAAACCTGGCGCTCGGCGGCGACGGCGGCAATATATCGAAATCGTACAGCGAAAGGTCTATGTCGCCGAAGATCTCGTCGCTGGCCGTCGAGATGCCGGAATCGGAACTGGAGCTGGGGCTCGTGTCCGGTCCGCCACCGTTACTACCTACCACGGGTTCTCCTTCGCAAGCCCAGGCATCGTCCGAACCCGGCCCCGCGGTCACGCTCGCGAGCGCAACACCGCCGGACATGGCCGGTGTCCTTAACGCGCACGACTCCGCTTCGGTCTGGTTTGAGAAGTCAAGCACCGAGCTCCAGCTGATGGCCGTCGCAGAAGTCCAGTGCCTATTGGAGGCAGGCGGCGCGTCCATCGCGATAGTCGTGTCCTTCTCGTAGCAGTTGTCATCCATGTCGTAGTGTTGCTGCTGCGAGTGTAGACTTAAGTGCGAGTGGTGGTGGTGGTGGTTGTGGCTGTGATTGTGATGTAGAAGATGGTGATGATGGTGAGGGTGGTGGTGGTGGTTGTGATGATGGTGATTGTTGTGGTGTAGATTGTGATGGTAGAGTTGGTGGTCGGCGGTGGACGCGCACGATGACGGCGGTGCGGGCAACGGGTGCAATTGGGGTGGGGGCAAAGGGTCCAGCGTCATGCTCTCGGGTGGGTCCATGGCCGGAAGTAGCATGACGTTGGCGGAAGCGATGCCGGAACCGAGCTTCACCCCTTCGGTGATCATCTCCTTCTCGATGCAGCGCATCGTGTTGTAGACGAGCACCATGCGCCGCAGACTCGGGTCCGCGCTCTGCCTGTACCTGTTCAGTTTGTGGATGGACACATTGTGTGCCGACTGGCGGTTGTAACCGTTGCTAGTTCTGCAAGTTGAGGAGGAGGAGGAGGAAGAGGGGATGGTGGAACGCAGAGGAGGAAGGGGTGATAGTCGCACCTCGGTGTCAGTGTCTTCGTCCTCATCTTCCTCTTCGTCGTCATCATCATCATCGTCGTCGTCATCGTCATCATCATCATCGTCCAGGTCTTCGTCATCCGCATCCTGGGCGTCCACCACCACCAGGTGGTCTACGTCCTCCTCGTCGTCGGCGATCGCTTCGCCGAATTTGCGCTTCAGTCCGCGCCGACAAATGGTGGCGCTCGGAGCGCCGTCTTCCGAACGCTCTCTCTCGCCCTGCACCTGCAAAATATACAAGCACTATCAACAAAAAAACTCCGTGTTCCAGACAACAACAAAAATCCAAACCGCTTGCCTAGTAGTAGTAAAGTAGCAAACAGCACTTATTATTTTGCTTTTTACAAAAACCTGCACCGCGTTCAACGTTCGCTCACACAATTTTGCAAACGCGATTCCTGATGCGAGTACGAATACTTGGTACATTAGTTTCGCCTCCAAGTTGAAACTTTTATTAGCTAATAAGGGAGGTTTGCTGGGAGACCATCACGTGACCATGGCCAAATGAGGAAGTCGGGTGCTGTTACCCCTTTCTCCATTGGGGCATGGTCACGTGATGGTCTCCCATTCCACTCTTCATCTCCCAGCTTAAAGTATGAACTTGGATACGAAACTAGTATGCATATTATTACAGTGCATAGTCTGCGGTTTCTGCCTCATTTTCACCATTCAAAAATTCTCCATTGGCTAAAGGAACTTACGAAAACCCAGCCCACTTCGCAGTATATGGAAATAGCATAGGCCACGCCCACTGATATATTCCCTTTCTCATTGGTCACATGTGTTACAACATGCCTATGCTAGTGCATTGCCTACAAGATGGCAGATTTCTAGCAGCCCAACTTGGTCCCACCCAGGGCATGACGTCATTACTAAGCCACATCCTCGTGCACAAGCTCTATTCACAAAAACCGTTGCAACTTCGCCAAAATGGCCAACCATAATACCTATTTGTCCGTTTCAATTAAGACTTTTCGTTCAATTTGCGGGGCGTGGCAACTTTTCAAATTCTGGCTGCATGGGCGGGGTTTAAATGTGCCCATCCCATGCCTAAAAGAGTTAACTTTATTAGTCAACGACAAGTTTTTGGAAGTTTGAACTGAAAAAGACCATCGTTTCACGATTATACACATTATTACGGATAAAGGGAAATGTGAAATCGAGCATTACGATACTCGATTAGTAGCCGCCCTGTAAGTGATAGGTGTTTTTAATCTTGAAATGGCATATTATACTTGTATTTGGAAATTAATTGTGCCCCACCACATTTGAATTTAATATAAAAATTCTAATATCGGTTATTTTGTTTGAAATTACGAAATTGTAATTCGTCTTTTGTGTAATAACAGTTAAAATTTTAGAATTTCTATTTCAAGCTGCCTTTCTCCTCTTTCGAACGCGCCCAGTGTTAAACACTATTAAGAAAGACAAACATTTTTATTGTTTGGGTTTTCCTGGCTAAGCAGTAAGCAACGGCTCTTGATGACGTCACACTTTCGAGGTCTCGTCCTACATAGTCAAACGCCACCATCTATCAAGTCGGCCATGACCATAATAAAATTTCAGCTTTACTTCGTTTGCAATCGTCGAAAATGGCAGCCAAAAAAGGAGAAGGGGATGTTCTTGTGAAAAGGGAGAAAGGAGAGGGGGGAAGAATTTCAGCAGCCAATCACGATCGACAGTCGTTACGCACGTCCTCTAGCGGCCAGGTTTCGCATCACGGGCCCAAAGAGGTAAATGGGTCAAAAAAGTTGGGGAAAAGTCGAAACCGTCAGATATAAAAGCCACGTCGCCATTTTGTCAACAAACGCTTTCGTATTGGCTGACGCGCAACGTAACTCCTCCCCTAAATGGAAGTTCCATTGGTGACTAGTGGATTTGGTCGGCAAAATGACAGTCCGTAAAAATCTCGCACTGTTTCGGGTAAAATTATGTACCTTGAACAAATTTTTTTTTGTCAATAATAACAAATCCAACAACTACGCAAGGGGACATCGCGCTATAACAGCGCTCTAGTTACTGTACTAGTACATTCGAATCGATTGAAGTCAAACGAATAGCATCTGCGTATACATTTCATAAGCTAGAATCAATGTTATTCGTGTTAGTTTTCTCGGCTGATGGCGCTGCTGTCCAAGTAAAAACATTTACTATGTACTTTTTACTCAGGGTGGAAATTACATTCTAAACTGTGACTAGAACCGCAGCACAGGCAGTGTAGCCTCGTCTCCACTGCCAGGCTAATGGCTGCTCTAGTGTTGAGGCTAGCAATCCGAATGTTTCGCCGCCATCTTCGTTTTTTTTTACACACTCCATTGATTCAAATTTGCATTATTCTGGGTTATCGATTTGCCAATTGTTATCTGGCGTATTTTATCGAATCCAAGTGTCACTAGAATCCTGAAATTACATTGCGAAATACTGTAAAAGAGCGGTTGAAAACGGCATCGATATTCGTCCAACGGGAGACCCGAAGATGGCGTCGTTATCACGTGACTAGCTATGACATCAAAAGGGATAGCGCCTCTTCCACTCCCTCTGCTGTACCTCCTTGATTTGTGTACTTGCAACATCGTTGGTACGTGCGCGTCACCACGCGAGCAAACTCAAAAACAACCTCAAGTGGCCATTTTGCCCGTCCCAATTGTTATTTTTTCCCTTCCTTTTTGAAGTCTTCACCCACATCTCAGCATTCCCACCCCTTAAAAATGTGGCAAGGGGCTAAGTTTGTTGCCATTGAGATAATTGAAATTTATAAATTTCAGAATAAAATCACAACTTTGCGAGTAAATGTCTGATTATGATCGATACGGTCATCACAACAACATACCCTTTTATCGATTAATAGGGAGCGCCATCTGCTGACGGAATGGCAAGTTGAGCCTACAAACGCCAGAATACACATTTGAATGGAAAATATGAAGTTTCTTTTGAACAAAACATATGCGACCAAGTCATGGAACTACCTTTTCAGTCAGCTAATCAGGGACGAACCACCGTGATGACGTCACAATGCGTTTTGGATAGGCAAAGAACGCACCATGATGACGTCACAACTGTGTCGGGTTTGTGGAATACTCCTACGGCGCTACCTTATAACTTCTGTATACTACCTTGATATGCGACTGGCAACATCAACGTTAACAATTTTATTATAGCACCTTAGAGCAGCAACAAAACATCACTTTCCTACGGTTGTCATTATTTTCCATCAAGAAATGCGAGATCTTTTTTTTGCCAAGGAGACGCTCAAAAGCGCATATACAAGACGGCAGACAGATAAAAAAAATACGCATGATATGTGACGTCACGCATCCCTCCCACTCCCTCTTATGGCGAACAGATCTGCGGCAAAAGAACGGACACAGTGGCTCCATCTAGCGGCGGTTTGACGCGCCCTTGCCAGGAATTTCGAAACGCAATGGCAGCCCGCCCACATGAAATAGTACGCAGTTTCCGTTCGGGAGAAACCCCATGCACAATCTCAGTAATTTACGTCACATCCGTTTCGGAAAAACACTAAACACTTGCTTCCCCCTTCCTTTTTTTAGTGAATGACCGAACGAAACACGAGAGAAGGAAATGATTCAACCCTCTCGGTCACATTTTGCAAAACTTCGAAATGACGTCAGTTCTTGGTACTAAATCGTCAGAAATCCGCCTTGCGACAATCGGCATTAGCAGAAAGACACAACAGACATACCCTGTTTTTTTAATACATACAACCGCAACTTGTACTTTTTACCCATCCGCAATCAAACTGTTTAGATCCGCAAAAGACGGCACTTTTCAATAACAAGATTCTATCAGATCCGCACTTTCCCGCCCGATCCGCAACTTGCATTTCAAAATTTTGGTCTTGCACAAACTTGCCTCTGGTTCAAACCCACTAGAAATACACACCAAACTCAAGTAAATGAAGAAAAAGGTCACATTTTCATTTGTCAC
Organism: Glomeris maerens; assembly: GCA_023279145.1. Taxonomy (NCBI): domain Eukaryota; kingdom Metazoa; phylum Arthropoda; class Diplopoda; order Glomerida; family Glomeridae; genus Glomeris; species Glomeris maerens. The sequence continues at coordinate 5,817 of WWPM01006853.1, read as the reverse complement.
TAAGGATAACCCAATTCCGATTTCTATTAACAAACCACTAAGGAAATTTTTGAACAACGAAATGCGCTTGGCAATTCGAAAACGCGACCAGCAGCGCCAACACCGACCAACGGCGGCGTTTCGCAACTAACGGCCTCCCAACCGAAGCCGCAATCGGCCTCGAAAAACGGTTAAACTTGCTGAAAGTTGCGCAAAAATACACTGTACTCGCAACCAAAATATCGTACCTGTAAAACATATTGTCACAATTGTGATCAGTATTATTATTTTGGTTGCAAGTGACGTAAAAACCAGGCAGATGACAGTAGACCTCAGCTGTTCCGCTCGCACTTCGCGTCACTCCACCAAAAACTTGCGAAATCAAAAAGTGGCAAGAAAAGGGCCAAAGAAAGCGTCTATCTACCTGCATCTTTTCATCGCTTTCGCGGGTGGTAATCACCCTATGTCCCATGCCAGGCAATAAGACGTATGAAACGCTAAGAAGCGCCGAAGCATGGTCCGAGGAACCGCGACGCAAAGCCACGATCCACGGTATACAACCTCACCAGCCGACGACTCGTTGTAATATGAGCCCCGAGGCAGGCTGCGCTTCTTGCCTGCCTGCCTGCCACCCATGCCGGCAAAGCGGCCGAGTGACGTCACAACTCTACTGTGACGTCAGTATTCATTCGACCAATGACGGTGCACTACAAACCCCTCCCCATGCCACCCCCCCCCCCCCCCCCATATTGGCCGTATGCCAACTGATTGTCGCCCGGCGCCACGGAGCGGAGGCGCCGCGTTCATATATATAGCTGGGCAAGTCGACAGCGGAGATGGGGAGGGGAACGGGTATTGCCGTCCGATTATGATCTTCGTTTTGAACTTTTCGAATTCGTGCGATATTTAATAACGGTTTCAAGAAATACTATGGCGTTCGAATTTAGCACGGCGGCCATGTGTAAAATGCAAAATGAGTTCGAGTTGCGAACGATCGCCTCGACCTTGCGACTACGTCCCCGATTTGCCTGCATGTGCAGATGTATTTTCCATGCGAACAAGGGAAATGGGGTCGCAAGTAGCGGTTGCGATTTTTGCTTTCCCAGCTTATGCGACCGCTACCGTTACTTCAAATCACCTTCCCAACAACCTCAGCCACAAATAAAAATACAAACTTGAATCTGCCTTGAAAATATGATACCAGACGCCTTTACTAACAAGAATATTGAACTTTTCCAACAGCTTTAGTTTACATTTTTAAGGTAAAATGTTTCAAAAAATATGCAATTAAACCCAATTATTCCATTTGGTGTAAAAAATTCCTTCATATAAATCATCCAACAAATTTTTGTAAAAAATATACATGTAAAAGTACATATTTTGTAAGGCCACAGGAACTTGCTAATGCAAACAACAAGAAAAAAATGGTGAAATGCTGAAGTGGGTTTGAAAGGGTTAATTAGAATATCACCGTTATCGTATAGTATATGCATTTGAATCCAACTAAAATGGCTGCGATTTTGTGGAATCCTTATGGCGTTAAACCGCCATTTTGCCTGCTTTTGCCATAAGAACAACGGATTGATAAGTGGGAGGAATAAATAATAGATTTTATTTTGCATAAGCACCTTTCGGATGAATTAAACCTAATTCCAGCAATCAAAATGGGAGCCCAAGCTCGCATGCATTTTAGGGGAGACAGGGGTAGTTTATATGAAACAAGGCTACAGTGCTGGAAAAATGATATAAGACAAATTACTTTTTTTATATAACTCACTAAATACATGACGCATTTGAAACAACATTTTATACAAATAAAGAAATAAAAGACATATATTAAGGAAACCAATTTTAATCAAACCATAGATGATCCGTTGATGACTTACAGAGAAATAAATCAAAAATAGGATGGAGAAAATGATAAGACAGGTAGCAGTTCTATGTAACACAATATCCAAAGATTGGTAACTTTTTTGGCACCCACTTTTGTATATAACTTCAAACATTCAGTCTTTCATAGAATCTATATACCAGCTGTGTGCAAATCGATTGTTTTAGGCTTTACACATGTTCAAACTGTCTCCTATTGGCGTCAATGGCATCAACCAAAAAATCCCACAGATTTTCAATTGGGTTAATAATCTGGACCTTTCGATGGTCACTTTAGAAACCGAATATTCTTGGACTGGAACCATCCCATGGTGGACTTCGATGAATGGCAAGCGGCATTGTCCTGCTGCAAAATCCAATTTCGGACTCCGATAATAGGACCAAGTAGGTATTGAGCATTGCTTGATACTTGGGCGAGTCCATGCGACCATCGCATGAAAGCCAGTTTCAATTTTCCACTAAAACTAAAGGCCCCCATCAGATCCCTCCTCCTTTCTTATAGATCATGCCAATAGTAATTCCAGCCATCGGGGCCATACAAGTTGAATTTCTTTTCGTCACTGAATAATATTATAAAAATTTCATTCATGTAGTCCAGGTCCTGTTTGTGCTTCTCTGATAGCTAGTGGTGGCTTCATCTTCATTCCTTGATGTCGGAGGTGGAGACACTTTTTCATACAACTTATACAACATACATACATCTGGATCTTGCCCTGATTTTTGTGGGCCATTTATAGCTTAGAAAGTACAGTCGAATCTCGATATAACGAACCGCTCGATATAGCGAACAGAGTATCTGGTCCCGGATGAGATGACTATACTTCTCAGTATAGCGAACAGTCTTATTACAAACCGCTCGATATGACGAATGGTTCGGCTAGTCCCTTCACCATTCTACAATACTAAATGACTCTGTTTCCCGAGTCGAAATTTGAATTCTGTTTTGATTCTTGTAATTCTGTTTTGATTATATTTTGATTCTTGTGATTGCCGTGAACCTATTTTGATGCTGTTAATTCTTTCTAACACCTATTTTGATGCTGTTAATTCTTTCTAACACCTATTTTGATATTGAAGCCTCTGGTGTCCCTAAAACGGAAGTAACTCAGGTTTCCAGCATCAAACCAGAATCTTGGAATATATTAGGAGCATACAGAACTCAGATTCCATTTTACCTCCGGTGTCCCTAAAATTTAGGGCTTTCAGATCTAAAATGGATTTTTAATTTCGACTCGGGTAACGAACGGCAATTCGATGTCGCAGGTTAAAATCTACTGCGGTGAAATGACCGTGTTGAAATTGCCCGCAGTCAAATTAACTTGAAAATTACTCTATTGTGTGGTGTCGGTGTCACTTCGACCAAAATAAAACAGAAAGATGACTTGAACTATATTTCTGGTGTTCAGTAGAAGACAGAAGTATTGTTGGGGGGAAAAATGACATTTCGGTCGGTAAAAACTGCTAGGTGTCATAAAAAAAGCCACGAAAGCCGCCTAGAAATGGAAAAAGTTTAAAAACAGATACCTCTGTATAACGAACGAATATCCCATCCCATGTAATTTTGACAAGCAGATCTTCCCAATGCACATTGTGGAGTTTGAAAGACTGTTGGTTTCTTTTTTTTTAATCGACTGATTTTTGCACAATTCTATAGCATTATAAAATTTTGTGATGAAAAATCAATGTGTCCTATCATTTTCCCACCCAACTTCTAATGTATTTCTCTATACCTCTAAGTCATCTGCCGATCATCCAATTTGAATAATTAATGTCTGTCGAGGTTATCGAAATTTGTATAAAATTTGGTTACAATGCATCAAGTATTTTGTGAGATAGGCTGTCAAAAAAGGTATACATCTTATCATTTTTTCCAGCACTACTTATTACAAACTGAAAACAAAAATATTTTTGGAACTCTATATGGCAGAGGCTTCCATGGCATATCTTTAGTAGTGTTACCTTGATCTACCTAATTATTTCTGCATACAAAAATCCCAGATTGGCAGAACTTTTTAAATTGATAAACACCTTATTTTTGTGCTCGAGGCTGAACTCATCATCGAGCGCAGCATCAGATTCAAGACAAAAACCATTTAAATTCAAAAATAAAACGACTTGGCTGGTTTGGACCACCAATAGCAGTTTCCTGTACGTCTGTTGCTGCCTTAAAACCTGTAATTGAACATCACGGCGCTCTATTTCTCAACCTCTCTGCAGAGGTGGCGTTAATTTACAGGTTTTACGTAACTTCCTCAACCCAAATGAAATTTCTGAAACAAATGTGACAGTTATTATTGCACTTCTATTTTATTTGACACCATGGATTGACGACCCGAAGATATTTTTATGCTTCTAAAATCTTCTTTTACAAGCATTTGCTTGTTAGAATTTGTACAGGACAAATAACGAGCGTCCTAGTTTCTTGCCTTTTTAAAATTGGGAATTCAGCATGAAATTTTCGAAAATAATGGGCGATATAATACAAAAACAGAGCTGAGATTCTACTAGCAGTATAGAAGGAATAGTAAGTTTATGGTGTAGGCTTACTGAATGTGCATGCATGGGTTGAAAAATTTACAACTGTTATAACGTTCTTGGAGGAGATCTTGGAAATAAATATATGATATTGTTTTCGTGGAAATCTTACGGTGATCATAATCTCTGTTTGCTGTTTGTATAGTTACAGAACAGAAGAAAATCCAGGCCCAGAAAACCCATGTTGAATTTGCCAGAATTCGCCATCTTTTATTGAGCAAATTCTCAAATGCCAGATACGGACATTTGTAATAAGAGTTTCTAAATCCTGGCAATTTCATATACACATTCCTTATTTACTGCTGCTCCGATCATTGTCAAATGTTATAGACGAACTGCCACAAAAATTGAAGGTATATGCCACACCAATAGGAACGATACTAAAAAAATCCATTTGGGTTTTGCTAAAGTCAGTCCCAAATGTAGTTTGCCCCAAAATCTAGCATGCAAATACCACATACATATGTGATCTGAATGGTTGTTAAAAGGGGCAAATGGGTGGTTGAACGGGACAGACTTCTGCCAAAATGAAATGTAAGTCCAGAAAATTTCTTCGCCTTGACTTTCCAAAACATCCCCATTTTGTATTCGAAGACAATTAAGCAATTATGCATTAAATAATTTACCAAACGTTATCTGCCTCACTTGGCCCTGGTCTTCTCTACTGTTTGTTAATATTACAGTAAAACTTGTCTAATGGAATGGAACCATGATTTAGGACCACATAGTTTCTTCTTTACTATGTTTTTTTTAATGGTTTTGCACTCGGCACCTTTATTGCATTTGAATACAACAATTTGAACTAATTCAACACAAATTGTAATTTGTGTATTGGGACCATTTCGTCAGCGAAAGTCGATGGTCTCTCAAGGCAGGTTTCAGTGATAGTATTAATACTTTTTGTACATGTCTTAGTCACATTTAGAGCTTGGGTAAGAGAGAGTAATTACCGTTTTCGCTCTCAATATTGTTTTTGCGCCACAAGATGGCGGAGTTCATGACTGAACCGGTGCAACAACCTACATAGCAAAGTCAGACACAGTTCGTCATATTCTAATCTACTCTATAGCCACCATTAAATCTGCACGTAGGCCGCAATAATACACACAGATAACTAACTGAATCATATTCTTTTTATAAAGTTGACGATTACAATTATCACTCTCACTCGCTATCCTACTTTATCAGCAGCAGCTTTCAATCAAGAAGAATCATCTGGAAATATTTCCGATCGTCTTAATTTCAAAGACAACAAAACTTTGCAGTTGTGCTTTAGTAATTTGTCATAAAACTGTCATCCATTTTTGTTGTTATCCAAAAAATCACTAGCATAGCTAGCACAATATCAGCGTTGGGAAAATACAAGTGAAACACAAGCAGTAATGGTACGTGTTTGAAACATAAGTTAGTTGT
>WWPM01006838.1:0-20839 GCA_023279145.1 Glomeris maerens | reverse complement strand
AGGGCGGACGTGGTTGGCTTCGTATCGGCGCTCGACGAACAGCGGGCAACCCGGCTTTTCAGGATGCGTGCCGAAACCGGTGTCGCCGCCATTTCAGTGGACACCGAGTACTACACCCCGGCCGCACCGGGCTGGAACCGCGATAATCGCCCAATCGTGCTGTTCACCGGGCACTTGGCGCATCCGCCGAATGTGGATGCCGTGCTGTATTTCCTGAAGGAAATCTGGCCGAAGGTTCTTGAGCAGGCTCCGGACGCAGTATTCCAAGTCGTCGGCATGGTTCCCGCCGAAGCGCTGAAGACCGCCATGGCCGAGGCGCGCCAGTGTGAACTTCACGCCAACGTGCCGGACATCCGCCCCTATTTCTGGAATGCGAGCGCGTACATCGTGCCGATGCGCTACGGCGGTGGCGTGCGGCAGAAGATCTTCGAAGCGTGGTCCATGCAGCTCCCGGTCGTGTGCACGACCATGGCCGCCGAGGGGACCGGCGCCGTTGACGGCATCCAGTGCCATCTGGAGGACGATCCGGCTCAGTTCGCCAGCCAGCTTGCACTTGCGTTGACCGATCCGGGTTCGTGCGACGAGGTCGTTGCGAACGCGAGGCGGTACCTGCTGGCCAACAACTCGGTTCCCGCTGCCGCACCGGGTTTCCAGCGCCTGGTCGACAAGGCGGTGCGGATCAAGGAGCGCAAGCCGTTCAAGGTGCTGTTCGACCTGCGCTGGATGGAGCTTGGCCATGCCGGTGGCATCGAACAGGCGACTTACGAGCTGGTGTCGGCGATCGGGCAGATCGACCGTCGCAACGAGTACCGTGTCCTTGCCCCGCGCAGCGCCTGCTGCGAGTGGAGCTTCTCCCCGGAATTCAAGATCCGCACCCATTACTCGGATCACGCTGAACGCCAAACCGAAGCGCTGCGCTCGCTGCTGGTCAATGGACTGGCGGAGAGTGTGGGCAGGTCGCCGATCCTGAACACCGCCATGCGAAACCTGGCCAACTACCGGCGCCTGGATTTCGATATGGTGCATTCAGTCGCGGGCTACACCCACCCGGACTTGCTCGGATTCCCGGGCATCCTGACGATCAATGACCTGCAGCACCTGCATTATCCAGAGTTCTTCACGCCGGAGCAGTACGAGGAACGCGAGCGACTCTATCGGACCTCGGCGGAACGCGCCAGCCACATCATCTGCATCTCCGAGTTCACTCGCCAGGACGTGCATCGCCAGTACGGAGTACCGCTGGAGAAGATGACGACGGTCTGGATCATCCCCAGCCGCAACGTATGGCAGGCGATCGCACCGGCAAAGCGCGCGCAGCTGCTGGCCAGCCTGGGCATCAACGCGCCATTCCTATTCTTCCCGGCGCACTGCTGGCCGCACAAGAACCATGCGCGCCTGGTTGATGCCTTCAGTCGCGCCCTGGATCGCCTGCCCCGTGACGTGAAGCTGGTGCTCACCGGCGGCGCGTTCCCGGATGACCATCCGGCGGCCGTCATGATCCGCGAGCGCGGTCTGGAGTCGCGGATCGTCCATTTGGGCTACCGTTCGCCACTGGAGATCCGGGCGTTGTTTCAGGGTTGTCAGGCGCTGGTGTTCCCGTCGCTGTTCGAGGGCTACGGCATGCCCGTGGCCGAGGCGATCATCGCCGGCAAGCCGGTGCTGTGTTCCAACGCGACGTCCCTGCCAGAAATCGCAGGCGATGCGGCGTTGACCTTCGACCCCAAGGATGTGAATGCCATCAGCGACGCTCTCGTCGAGATCGCCACCAGGCCCGAACTGCGCGCTGAATTGAGCGAGGCAGCCCTCCGTCGAAGGAGGCTGTTCGCGTCACGGCGCAGCGCTGTGCAAACCCTTTCTGTCTATCAGCGCGTCTACAACGAGCTATACGGTGTGAACTCATGAGCAACCTGCCGATCATCTCGATCGTGGTCCCTTCGTTCAATCAGGGACAGTACCTGCGAGAGACCCTGCAAAGCTTGGTCGATCAGCAATACCCGGCATTGCAGGTGATCATCCAGGACGGCGGTTCGCGTGACGATTCGGTGGCGATTGCACAGGAGTTCGTGCAGGCGTACCCGGGCGTGTTCCAGCTGTTCGCCGAGAAGGACGATGGCCAGGCCGATGCCCTGAATCGCGGGTTCCGCCGTGCGACCGGAACGATCCTGGGCTTCCTGAATTCGGATGACACGCTGTACCCCCGTGTCCTTCACAGTGTCGCCCGTGAGATTGATCCCTCCCGCGACCGTTACGTCGGCATGGGCCGCAGCCTGTTCACCGGCGTGAACTCCAGATACGTCGGTGTCGAACACCCGGCCGAGTACATTTCCCACTTCGAACACCTTGCGATCTGGAAGCGTGGATACAACACCATCCCGCAGCCATCGGTGTTCTGGCATCGGCAGGTCAGCGAGCGCTGCGGTCTGCTCGATGTCAACGAACATCATGCACTCGATTACGATCTGTTCTGTCGCTTCAGTAGTCGCTACTGGATCCACAAGGTTGATGAGCTGTGGAGCACCTATCGCATGCACGACGAGTCCAAGTCGGCGCAGCGGACCGAGGCAGAGGTGCTCGAGCTGTCCATCGGAGTCAGCCGGAAGCATTGGGGCAGCTGGTTTTCACCTTTGCGCTGGCGCTGCGAACTGTCCCACTGGGCCTATCGCAAGCACTTCAGCGACCATGCCCGCCACCACGCACGCAGGGCCGAACAGGCATTCAGGCAGCGTAGGTGGCTGTCGGCGGTGTGGGAGCTGCTGATGACCACGCTGTACTCTCCGAGGATGGCTCGGGACAGGTTGGTGTACGGCTGGCTGTCACAGCGCGTGCCGGGCCTGCTGCACAAGGCGGTGACCCGGGACACGAGCTTCCACGGGCAGCACAATGATGGCTGGATCGGACCGAGCTTCATCGCGCAGCTGGAGGTTCCGGGCAACGCGAACACGCTGCAATACAGCCTGGAGCACGTGCCGCAGCTTCGGCATGACAGGTTTGAAGTCCAGTTGCTGGTGGAAGGGGCCGTCGCTGACCGCCGGTTGTTTGATGCCCCGGGTCAGTTCAGATTGGCTGCCGACGTGCGCGGGCTGCAGGGAAGGCGGGTCAATGTCGAGATCCGCAGCGGCTCGTTCTTCGTGCCGCGCGAAATCATGGGGCTCGATGATGGTCGCGAACTCGCGATCAAGCTCAAAGAGGTTACGTTCGATTACAACTGAGGTGGGGAATGTCTTCGGGAAACGGTTGGCTGGGGCTTGAGCGGTACATCCGCAAGTGGACCTCTCGGGGTTTGGCTGCCCCGACTGTCCCAATCGGAGCCGGGGAGCTCAGTGACTATGTGGAAAGCATCGATCAGTTCAATGCATCGCAGTCAAACTTTGCGATGCTTGACGATATCCGCGCATACAACCACCTGATCGTCGGTGAATTCGACAAGATCAAGTCGCTCTCGGGCGCTTGCTTGCTGGACATCGGCGCATCGCCCCATGGCTATGCCATGGAGAAATGCTTCGAGCGCGGCGTTTCGCGCTATGTCGGGATAGGCCTGGACATCGAGGCCGCGGAAGACCGGACGGTTGGCAGAAGCCAGGGGCAGTTGCGATTCATGAACGCGCAGGCCCTGACGTTCGCAGACCGGACCTTTGATGCGGTCGTGTCGATGTCGACGTTCGAGCACATCGCCGACGTACCCAAGGCGCTGCGTGAGATCCATCGTGTACTCAAGCCCGGCGGAAAGGCGTTGCTCAGCTTCGAGCCCCTGTGGACATGTGCCTACGGCCACCATCTGCATCACTTCGGCGCCATTTTCAGCCTGATGCCGCCGTGGGCGCACCTGGTCTGGGACCGCGAACAGATGGCTTCTTACCTGGAAGACAAGTGGCCGGCCGATGCGCCCATCAGCCTGCAGGACGCAATCGAGTGGACGTATGACAGCGATGTTATTAACCGGGTCGGCATTTCGAGGATGCGCGAGTACTTCCACGCCTGCCCGATGCAGATCGAGTGGATTTCACCGATGAAGCACGACGCGGGCGATCTCTCATTGCTGCCCGAGGCGCAGCTGGTGACCGGGTTGGCGGAGGAGGACCTGAACACGAAGGGTCTGTCCGTACTTCTGAGCCGGGCCGCAGGCTGACCCGACGCATGAAGATCAGTGTCATCACGCCCTCGTACAACCAGGGACAGTTCATTGGCCGAACGCTGGAGAGTGTGTCGAGCCAGCATGGCGTCGAACTCGAACATGTTGTTTTTGACGGCGGCAGCACGGACGCGACCGTGTCCGTGCTGGAGGCGTTTGGCAATGGCTTGCGCTGGGTCTCCGAGCCGGACCATGGCCAGGCCCATGCTGTGAACAAGGGGCTGATTGCCAGCGATGGCGAGATCATCGGCTGGTTGAATTCCGATGACGTTTACTATCCGGGCGCACTCGCGCGGGTACATGCCTACTTCGCCGCCAATCCGGATGTCGATGTGGTCTACGGCATGGCCGATCACATTGATGTCGACGATGTTCCCTTTGAATCGTACCCGACTGAGGGCTGGGATCGGGAGCGGCTGGCGCAGACCTGCTTCATCTGCCAGCCGGCACTCTTCCTGCGGCGTAGAGTGGTGTCGGCCCACGGCCTGCTGGATGAATCGCTGCACTACTGCATGGACTACGAGTATTGGCTTCGCCTGGCTGAAGTCGGGGTCCGTTTCTCGTATCTGCCTGAGAAGCTTGCAGGTTCGAGGCTGTATTCGAACAACAAAACACTCGGTGCCTCGATTGGCGTGCATCGCGAGATCAACGACATGCTGAAACAGAAGTTCGGCAGGGTTCCCGAAGGCTGGCTCTACAAGTACGCGCATGTCGTCGTGCGCAGCCGGGTCGACGAACGCCGGCATCCAGTGCGATTCGGCCGTGAGACCAACGTACGCACGCTGCTGGCGTCGTTGCGTTGGAACCGCGGAGTCAGCCGCTCCCTGCTTGTAAGCCTGTTTCCTAGGTGCTTCCCGCCAAGCCCCTGACCCGCCGGCGCAGGATCGCTGGTCCCCGATATCTTCATTAGCGAGGTGCTGCTGATATGAAGCAACTGGATACTGCTACGCGGACGGGTATGAGGGAGCCCGACCATTCTCGGTTGGAAGCAAGCACCAGCTTCCTGGTGATCGTCGCGTGCATGCTGTTGACCTTCGGGAATGCACTGACAGCTGAGTTCTACATGGTGGAGGAGCGGACCCTACTGGGACTCCAGCCCTGGACGATCCAGTCGTGGTACCAGTCAGTAGTCGACGATGCCGTTGGTGTCCAGCGCTTCCGGCCGCTGTACATGGCCTATGTCGCATTCGGCGCTTCGTGGTTCGCGCGCAACCCGTTTGTGTGGCACCTCATCACATTGCTTTGGGGCGCGACCAGCCTGTTCCTCTTCTACCGCGCGGCCCGCCTGCTCGGCGCGAGTATCCTGGTGGCGTGCGTGTTTGTCGTCCTGGTCGCATTCCGGGGAAACCAGAGTTCGATCTGGGTGAACCTGATTCCGCAGGAAACGTTGGGTGTTCTGTTCCTGTCGATTGCCGCCTGGGCGTTGTCAATCGCGCCGGGTAACCGCTACAAGGGGCGCTGGGACGCTTTGGGGATGGTCGCGCTGGCCTGCGCCGGGCTGGTCAAGGAAAGCTTCATCCTAGTCGTTCCGGCGATGCTGATGTTCAGGCTGCTCTTGGAATCGCGGGCGATCGGTTCGATGCGACTTGCCTTCGCAAATCTGAGGCCACTGCTGGTCGCAGGTGGGCTCTTCTTCGCGGTGGGCATCATCATCGTGCTCCTCATCATGGCGTCCAAGCCGAAAGGCTACAGCGCGACCGTCAGCGGCTTGGCATTGGCCAGCTTCAGGCCTGACCGATGGTGGCAACTGCTGTCCGGGCTGGGTCTCAATCTGCCCTTGTTGTTTTCCGCCGTGTCCCTGGCAGTCTGCGCTTGGCGCAGGCCGGACCTTCGCATGGCGCTAGCTGTCGCGCTGGTGATCGCTGCGGCCTGGCTGGCCCCGCAGTTCGTCCTGTACACCAAAGGGATGGATGGGCGCTACGCATACCCCGCGATCATCTCGGTTTCTGCCTTGATCGCCCTGGGGCTGGCGGCGGTCCCGCGTGGGCTGCTGTTTCTCCCTCAACTGGCACTGCTCGTGGTGCTGGTGCCGACTGTCGGCAACGCATGGTTATATGCAAACCGGAGCGCGAACTGGCTAGCGGCAGAGACCGTATCGATGAACCGGCTGGTGCAGTACGTTGCCCAGAACGTGCCTGCGACACAATCGGTGGTGATAGCCGGAGACGCCGGCACCGGGTACGGATTGGAGGCACTTCATTATTCGCTCCCAATCTTCCTGCAAACGGCAGGGAGTAGGTCGACGGTGTATGCATGGCCGCTCATCTCGAAGGGTGCGCGCGACCCGGCCCAGATGGCGCACCCCGGCGGGCCCACGGCCATCGCCGACCCGTCAACGTTGGACCCCAGTCGGGTAGGGGCAATCATCATCGTTGATACATTCACGCCCGGGCTGCATGCCGAGCCGCTGATGAACTGGCTCTCGGGTTCACAGTGGAGCGAGATCAGTTTCGCCGAGAGCTACAGGTATGTTGGCGATCTGCGCAGACCCTCGATCATCATGGACGAGGTACGACACAAAGTGATGGTGCCAGCGCGAATGGTGCCGACGAACGACGTCGTGACCATTGATTATTCCGTGGTCGCCAATGTGGGCGTCACCCCGCTGGTCGATGCCCCGCCATGGGGGGTGGAAAAGGACTATGCCGGTCCTGGCAAGATTGTCTGGCTCGGGTATGGAGATGAGCAGGGTATGGGGGGGGTGTTGACCGCAGCCGCGCCGCAGACCGTGACCGTTTCAGTTGAAGTGGTTGCCGGGCCAAGTAAGGCCGGTCCAGAGCGGACCGTCGAGTTGGAGCTGGGGATTGGCGATGGCCGGCGAGTCAGTCGGGGCACCTTCAAAGGTGACACCTGGGATTTCCGGGTCGATCTGCGCACGGGGGGTAATCCGTTCAGGTTGCGGATCGTCGATCCGCCAACAGTGGCCGAGCTGCCCAGCGGGGACAAACGCACATTGATGGCCTTGGTACGCCGGATCACGGTCCGGGAATGAATCCTCAAATCTCGTCAAAAGCGAGTCGCGGAGCCACCCGGCAGAGAAATTCCCACACGGGTTCCCCCCAGGTCCGGAACCTAATATCATAACTAGTCATTTCTGTCCTATCCTAAGAAGGAAGTATTCATGAAGCGAGACCCTCGCAGCTTGCTAGCTCTGTTTGGTGCGAGCTGTCTGATCTTCGTCGTTGCTTGCAAGCCGGTGCAGGAGCAGGACAAGCCAGTGCCGGTGCCGGAGCAGGTTGCCACTACGTCGGGTGCAGATGCCTCGATTGCGACGCCCAGCACCGAGGGCCTGCAGCCGCAGTACGTGGCAACCCTGGCCGAAGGCATCAGTTTCGCAAAGCCGGGCTATCCGGAATTCATCGTCGGTGTTTCGGGGGTGGCGGGTGCCGAGTCATGGGGTCGCTGGACTGACGCCAACCTGGGCGATGCGGCCACTTTCCAGTTCAAACAGGCGCTTCCCCAGAAGTTCACCCTGGAGATCGAGGGTTATGCGATCGGTCCCAACATTGACCAGCCCGTGAAGGTAGTGGTCGGGACTACCGAAACGAGCTTCAAGCTGGGCGCAGCGCCCGCGCAGACCGTGGCGGTTCCGCTGGCAGGCGTGGCGAACGCCGACATGATCCGGTTGATCGTCCCCGGCTCGCTCCAGCCCAGTGCGGTCGATCCGTCGAGCAAGGATAACCGGAAGCTCGGCATTGCCCTCGTTTCTCTGAAAGTCAAGGAATAGCGTCTGGCGAACTCCCGGCCTCCGCGCAGTTGCCGCGCACAACGTGGCTGCTGTGCCGAAGCCGGGTAACGCAGGCGAATAAGCGCTACGAGCAATGGGAGTGCGGTGAAGTGTCAATTGAGGCGGTCGTCGACGCGACGCATCGCGTAAGCGGCGAAGCCGGCAGCGTCGTTCGACCGCGCGTCGCGGAAAACGTGATTGCCTTCAGCTTGATTGCCATATGCATGCTGCTGGTCCTCGGTGCCGCGGAATTCTATGTAGTGGAAGACCACCATCTGCTCGGACTGCAGCCCTGGCCGATCGGTGCATGGTCCGAGCGGGTGCGGATTGATATCGCCATGTTTCAGCGCTTCCGGCCCTTGTATTGGGCCTACGTCGCTGTCGGCGCGTCGTGGTTTGGCAGGAATCCGCATGTGTGGCACGCATTTGCTCTGTTATGGGGGGGGCTCAGTTGCTTTCTGTTTTTCCGTGCGGCGCGCTTGCTGAGGACAAGTCGCCTGACGGCAGCGGTATTCGTCGCGCTGCTTGCCTTCAGTGCCAACCAGAGTTGGGTGTGGATCAACCTGGTGCCGCAGGAGACGCTAGGCGTCCTGTTGCTCTCGATCTCAACTTGGGCGTTCTGTGCGGCCGCGGGCCGGTCGGACCGGCACGTGTGGGATAGTGTCGGGTTAATAGCACTCGTCCTTGCGTCGCTTGCCAAGGAGAGCTTCGTACTCGTCATTCCGGCGATGTTGCTGCTAAGGCTGGCGCGTGAGCACCAAGTGACCCGGGCCCCCTGGCTGGAGTGCGCCGGGGCGCTGAAGTTGAAGACGTTACTGGTGGCCTGCTATTTGGCAATCGACCGGGCGGTCACGCTCGGGATCATGATGTCGAAGCCCGACGGCTACAGCGCGAGCATCAGCACGCTATCGGTCTCGAGTTGGTGGCCAGCGTACGGCGCTGTTGCGCCACATCGCGGTGCGGGAGTAGGCGCTCCAAATGAAAACTTTCCTAGAAGCTCGCCAACGCATGGACATGCTTGTATCCGACTGCACGATGGGCTCTGCCGTTGCCAGCGACCCATTGGGACGCTGGCCGGTGCTCGCCGTCATCTGCAATTCAACAGCGCGGTGACCAGCATATGAAGCGGGCACTGATTACTGGCATCACCGGGCAGGACGGTTCTTTCCTGGCTGAACTGCTGCTCGAAAAAGACTACGAAGTCGTCGGCCTGGTTCGCCATGAAAGCTGGCACCGGGCCAATAACGCGAGCCATCTGACCGGTCGCATCAAGGTCATCTTCGGCGACATGTCCGAAGGCGTCGACATCTCGTCGGCGATCCATGAGGCCGAGCCGGACGAGATCTACAACCTTGCCTCGCAGTCGCGCCCGGGCGAGTCTTGGTCGCGCGCGACTGAGACACTGCAGGTCAATGGACTTGGCGCCATCCGCCTGTTCGAGACCGTCCGCCACCATCGGCCGGCGTGCCGGGTCTACCACGCTTCTTCATCGGAAATGTACGGCCCTGCCGGAGGGGCGCCCCAGGACGAGAACACGCCGTTCAACCCGGTCAATCCCTATGCCGCCGCCAAGGTATACGCGCACCAGATAGCAAGGATCTACCGTGAGAGCTACGGTCTGTTCATTTCCAACGGCGTGCTGTTTAACCATGAAAGCGAGCGCCGCCCGTTACACTTCCTTACGCAGAAGGTGGCGTACGGGGCCGCTTGCGCATCGCTCGGAATCTCCAGTTCACCGGCGACCAATGAGATGGGGCGCCCGATCGTGGAAGGCGGTCGGCTGGCGCTCGGCAATCTGGAGATATCGCGCGACTGGGGATATGCGGGGGATTTCGTCCGCGCCATGTGGCTGATGCTGCAGCAGGCGCAGGCTGGGGACTTCGTGATCGGTACCGGCAAGCTGCACAGTCTGCGCGATCTTTGCGAGGTCGCTTACGGCTCGGTCGGACTTGACTGGCGCAATCACGTGGTCAGCGACCCGGACCTGGTCAGGCCACTGGATTCCGGGCGAACCCTCGCAAACGCCGCCAAGGCCAACCGGGAGCTTCGTTGGCAGCCCAGCGTTTCCTTTGAGGACATGATTACCCGGATGGTCAAGGCCCAGGTTGCCCGGCTACGGATATCCTCCTAAAAAGCAAGCTTTACCTTTTAAACATTAAGCAAGGATCGACATGAAGACTGCACTTATTACTGGCGTTACGGGACAGGACGGCGCCTACCTGGCCGAGTTCCTGCTGGGAAAGGGTTACATCGTCCATGGCATCAAGCGCCGTACCTCGCTATTCAACACGGACCGCATTGACCACCTGTACCAGGATCCGCACGTAGATAACCGGAACTTCGTCCTGCACTACGGTGACATGACCGATTCCAGCAGCCTGATCCGCATCATCCAGGAAGTGCAGCCGGACGAGATCTATAACCTCGCCGCGCAGAGCCATGTCGCCGTCTCGTTCGAGGAGCCGGAATACACGGCCAACTCCGATGCGCTCGGCGCGCTGCGCGTGCTCGAAGCGATCCGCACCCTCGGCCTGGAAAAGAAGACCCGCTTCTACCAGGCCTCGACGTCCGAGTTGTACGGCCTCGTGCAGGAAGTCCCGCAGAAGGAGACCACGCCCTTCTACCCGCGCAGCCCGTACGCGGTGGCCAAGCTTTACGCCTACTGGATCACCGTGAACTACCGCGAGTCGTACGGCATGTACGCCTGCAACGGCATCCTGTTCAACCACGAGTCGCCGATCCGTGGCGAGACCTTCGTGACTCGCAAGATCACGCGCGCGCTCGCCCGCATCAAGCTGGGCCTGCAGGATTGCCTGTACCTGGGCAACCTCGATTCGCTGCGCGACTGGGGCCATGCCAAGGATTACGTCGAGATGCAGTGGCTGATGCTGCAGCAGGACACGGCCGAGGACTTCGTCATCGCCACCGGCGTGCAGTTCAGCGTTCGCGACTTCGTCAATGCTGCCGCCGCCGAGTTGGGGGTCAAGGTCCGTTGGGAAGGTACGGGCGTCGACGAAAAGGGCTACGACGAGAGTGGCAAGTGCATCGTTGCGGTGGACGAGCGCTATTTCCGTCCGGCCGAGGTCGAGACCCTGCTCGGGGATGCCGGCAAGGCCAAGCAGAAGCTCGGCTGGTCGCCGAAGATCACCTTCCAGGAGCTGGTCTCGGAAATGGTCCGCGAGGACCTGAAGTCCGCCGAACGCGATGAACTGGTCAAGCGTCACGGCTACTTTGCCCCGAATCGTCACGAATAACGCATACCCAAGGCAGCGAATGAGCACCGACGTCCTCACCAAAGAATCCAAGATCTATGTATCCGGGCATCGCGGCATGGTGGGGTCTGCCATCGTGCGGCGGCTGCAGGGTGCGGGCTATACCAATCTGGTGACCCGCACGCATTCCGAACTTGACTTGCTCGATCAGGCCGCAGTGTCGGAGTTCATGCATAACGAAAAGCCGGATTACATCTTCCTGGCCGCGGCCAAAGTGGGTGGAATCCAGGCCAACAACACGTACCGTGGCGACTTCATCTATCAGAACCTGATGATTCAGTCGAATGTCGTGCACTCGGCGCAGCAGGCGGGCGTGGAGCGCATGCTGTTCCTGGGCTCGAGCTGTATTTATCCGCGCGACTGCCCACAGCCGATCAAGGAGGAATACCTCCTGACCGGCCCGTTGGAGCAGACCAACGAGCCGTACGCCATCGCCAAAATCGCCGGCATCAAGCTTTGCGAAAGCTTCAATCGCCAGTACGGGACCGCGTATGTGTCTGCGATGCCGACCAATCTTTACGGTCCGAACGACAGCTATGACCTCAACAATAGCCACGTGTTGCCGGCACTCTTGCGCAAGACCCACGAGGCCAAGGAGCGCGGGGATGCCGAATTGGTCGTGTGGGGCAGCGGCAATCCGAAGCGCGAATTCATGTACGTCGATGACATGGCGGATGCCTGCGTGTTCTTGATGGAAAGTGGTGTGCGCGACGGATTGTTCAACGTTGGCCTGGGCACGGACGTAACCATCCGTGAGCTGGCAGAGACGATTATGGAGGTCGCCGGATTCGGTGGTCGCATCGTGTTCGATTCCAGCAAGCCCGACGGAACGCCGAGGAAGCTGTTGTCGGTGGACAAGCTGCGCGAACTGGGTTGGCAGGCAAAGACGTCGCTGCGTGATGGCGTCGCCAAGACCTACGCCGATTACGTTCAGACCCGCAGGTAGCAGGCGCATGATGGCCGCGACCGCTGCGTCTAAGCGGGCGGTTGTCCTGGCCGGCGGCCTGGGCACCAGATTACGCCCCTACACCGTCGCATTGCCGAAGCCGCTGATGCCGGTTGGCGAGTATCCGATTCTCGAAGTGATCATCCGCCAGCTGCGTTCCGCCGGCTTCGGCCACATCACGCTTGCGGTCAATCATCAGGCCGACCTCTTCCGGGCCTTCTTCGGCAATGGAGAGAAGTGGGGGATCAAGATCGATTACTCCCTTGAGCACATGCGCCTGAGCACAATGGGTCCGCTGAAGCTGGTCCAAGACCTTCCCGAGCATTTCCTGGTCATGAATGGCGACATCCTCAGCGACGTCGATTACGGCGCGCTCCTGGATGCCCATGCTGCCGAGGACCGCTTGTTCACCATTTCCGCGGCCAAGCGCGAACAGCGCATCGACTACGGCGTGTTGCACTCCGACGACGGCAAGACGCTCAGTGGCTTCGAAGAGAAGCCGTGCTATCCGTTCATGGTCAGCATGGGTATCTACGCGGTGTCGCGCCGTGTGCTGGACATCATCCCGGAGAATCAGGCGTACGGATTCGACCACCTGGTGCTCAACTACCTCGATAGCGGAGACGCCGTGAACCTGGTACCTCACGAGGGGTACTGGCTCGACATTGGCCGTCCCGACGACTATCAGCGTGCAGTCGACGAGTGGCCGGAGCTCTCCCAGCGACTGGGCCTGGCATGACCGATCCGTGTATTTCACTGCGCGGACGCCGGATCGTGCTGACCGGTGCAGGCGGCTTCCTCGGCAGTCACCTGGGACGCCGGCTGCGCGCCGCGGGCGTGGACGTCGTGGCGTTCGGCCGTCGGCAGGGTTTCAATCTGCTTGCCGATGAGCTGCCGCTGCAGGCGGGGGACCATGTCTTCCACTTGGCCGGGGAGACCGGTGTGCCCGCCGCCTGGGACGATCCGGTGCAGTTCCACCTCGTCAACGCCCACGGCACCGTGCGGGTGCTCGATCAGTGCCGAAGGGCGGGCGCGTCGATGACCTACGTTGGCGCGTACGTCTATGGCGTTCCGCGGCACTTGCCCATAGATGAGGGCCACGTCACGGACGCGAACAATCCGTATGCGTTCTCCAAGTTGATGGCCGAGCAGGCATGCGAGTGGTTTGCCCGGATCTACGACATTCCTGTCACCGCGATCCGCCTATTCAACGTCTACGGTCCCGGACAGAGCGACCGCTTCCTCATTGGCCGGATCCTGTCGCAGGTGCTGGATACCTCCGTGGTGTCGATTGAACTGATGGACCTGGCGCCGCGACGCGACTACCTGTTCGTCGACGATGCGATTGACGCGTTGGTCATGTCCTGCCCAGTGAAGGGCTACCAGCTGTTCAATGTCGGCTCGGGGGTTTCACACTCGGTGCACGATGTCGTCGACGCCGTCATGAGCGCCGCATCGACGCACAAACACGTAGTCGACTTGGGTCAGGCGCGGCCGAACGAGATTCCGGACGTTGTTGCCGACAACTCAAGAATCACCGGCCAATACGGCTGGTCCCCAAGAATCGATCTCGAGTCCGGCATTCGACGCATGATCGACGAGGCGATGCTATGAAGGCAATACAGATCCTCTGCCCGGTATTCCGCGAAGAAGATGTCATCCTCGAATTCCATGGTCGGCTCAAGTCGGCTGTTGAATCGTTGCGGGATCGCTACCGGGTCTCGTTCCTGTATGTCGTGGACCCGGCCTCCGACGGTACCGAGGCGATTCTGCTCGACCTCGCAGAGCGCGAATCCGATGTGAGGGTGCTGATCATGACCCGGCGATTCGGCCACCAGGCTGCCCTGATCGCCGGCATCGATGCCTGCGACGCTGACGCCCTGGTGATGCTCGATAGCGACGGGCAGCATCCGCCCGAGCTCATTCCAAGGATGGTCGCGGAGTGGGAGGCCGGTTCTCAGATCATTCAGACCATCCGCCGCGACGGTGTCGAGACCAAGTTCCTCAAGCGTTCGACGTCGGCCATGTTCTACCGGCTGATCTCCTGGATCGGCGCGATCGACCTCAAGCCAGGTGCAGCGGACTATCGCTTGCTCGATCATGCTGTCGTCCATGTGATCCGCGACCAGTTGCAGGAACGCAACATGTTCCTCCGGGGTGTGGTTGCCTGGGTTGGCTATCGGATCACCTTCATCGAGTTCGAACCGCTGCAGCGGATTCGGGGCGCGTCCAAGTACCGGGCGTCGATCCTGTTCAATTTCGCATTGCAGGGCATCAGCTCCTTCTCGAAGACCCCCTTGCGTCTGTGCACCATTACCGGCCTGGCCGTTGCGTTCCTGAGCGTGCTCGCTGGCGCCTTTCTCGTCGTGACCTACCTGCTCGGACATGGCGATGTCCGAGGCTGGGCGTCACTGATGACGTTTGTTTCCTTCCTTGGAGGGCTGCAGTTGTTCTTCATGGGGATCTTCGGCGAGTACCTGGCCCAGATCTTCGATGAAGTGAAGGGGCGCCCGCGCTATCTGGTTGGCGTCGATAGTTCCCGCGGAGTTTCGCCGGCAGTCGCATCTTCGACCCTCATACAGGACTGATTCTCGATGTTTGAAGCCGCTAGCGTTGACCAGGTCGAATTAGATCGACTAGTTCTGGGGCGCGCACGTTCCCAGTTCGCAGTGGACATTGAAGGGTGCGATGGCGATCTCCGTGAGACGGTGGCGGGCAAGCGCGTGCTCGTCGTGGGCGGAGGCGGAACGATCGGGTCCGCGACCACAGCGCTTATTTCACAGCTTGGGCCTGCCGCACTCCACGTCGTCGACCAGAGCGAGAACTACCTGGCCGAGCTCGTCCGCGATCTGCGAGGGCGGCCACAAGGGTTGACCGTCACCGATTTTCGGCTGCTGCCGCTCGATTACGGTGCGCCGATCATGGGGAGGTTCCTCGCCGAATCCCAGCCTTACGATTTCGTTCTGAACTTCGCCGCCCTGAAGCATGTGCGTTCCGAGAAGGACGTGTACTCGCTCCTTCAGATGATCGACACCAACGTGGTTCGTCATGTCAGGTTCAAGCGCTGGCTGGCGGCGTACGGTCACGGAGCGCGCTACTTCGCGGTCTCGACCGACAAGGCTGCCAACCCGACCAGCCTGATGGGTGCGAGCAAGCGGCTCATGGAGGACATCGTGTTCGACACGGCTGCGTTGCCCGGTGGCGTGTCGACGTCAGCGCGGTTCGCTAATGTCGCGTTCTCCAATGGTAGCCTGCTACAGGGTTTTCTCTACCGATTGTCCAAGCGCCAGCCGCTCGCCGTGCCTGCCCAGACGCGCCGCTATTTTGTTTCGCAGACGGAATCCGGCGAGCTGTGTACGCTGGCCGCGCTGCTCGGCCTCGACGGTCATGTGTTGTTCCCGCTGCTCGATCCGGTGAGCCAGCTCCAGCCTCTGGAAGACATCGCCCGCCGGGTGCTGGGGCACTTGGGCCTTCGTGCCGAACTGTTCGATGACGAGGACGAGGCTCGCGCCGCGCTGCCCGCGCTGGCTGTAGACGGCCGCTGGCCACTCCTGCTCACCGCGCTCGATACCAGTGGCGAGAAGCCGTACGAGGAGTTCGTCGGTGCCGGCGAAGCCGTTGTAGACAGCGGATTGACCACGCTTGGCGCGGTCGATCACGTTCCGAGCCGAGCCCTCGCCGATGGCGTCGTGGACCTGCTCGAGGATGCCGTCAATCGGGTGGATGGCAACCTCGACAAGGCTAGGATCGTCGACGCCATACAATCGGCTATTCCCGGATTCTCCCACCGCGAAACGGGCAAGAGCCTCGATGACCGCCTCTGAAGTAGTGGACCTGCTGACGCGGTTCAACAAGCTGGTGTCGACGCCCATCCTGTTCGGGGTCTATACCGTGCTGAGCGTGCTGGGAATGGTGCTGGTTAAGTACGCAGCGCCACTGGTCAAGGTGGCGATGTCGACCGGTGGATCGGTTGTCTATCCCGGTTCGCTGGTACTGGTCGGTGCGACGATGTACGTGTGCAGCTTCCTGCTCTGGATGACGATCCTGGTGAGGGAGCCGCTGATGGTCGCATATCCGATTGCGGTCGGCCTGACGATGCTGTTCTCCACGATCTGCGCGATCGTGCTATTGCGCGAGAGCCTGACTTGGAACATGGCAATCGGCGGCATCCTGGTGGTTGCGGGTGTCGCACTGCTGGCGCGCGCCTGATCGAAGGCGCTCAGGCATCCGCAGGGCTGGTGCCGTCATGCAGGTAGATCGCCGCCGATTCGGAAATGCTTCTGAGTCGACGAGCGATGGAGGGCACCAGCAAGGACTGCGCCTGCGCGTGCGAACTGAAGCGATATTCCGATAGTTCCGCGTGCTGCAGTTTGATCCGCCCGATGTCGAGGGAAGACACGGGTTCGCATTCGAACAGGAAGTGGAGGCAATCGCCGAAGCCTTCTGCGGGAGGGAGGTAATCGACGCAAAGCAGGCGACGGATAGCTGCCTTCAAGCCCAGCTCCTCCTGGACCTCCCGCAGCAGCGCGTTCGCCGGAGCCTCCGCCGGCTCGGCAATGCCGCCCGGCAACAGCCAGCCTTCCCGATAGGTAGGTTTGACCACGAGGATTTGACCCGCGATGTCGCGGATGAGTCCGCCCGCACTCACCCGCTTCTTCGGGAACCGTTCGTCGAGAACCCGCCTCGACGCTATCCCCTCGTCCGCTTGCGCGCGCCGGTCCGCTGATGCCACGCGCAGCTACCTGAGAGTGTCAGGCACGGATTGGATCACGGCAGCGATCTCGGCCAGTTTCGAAGCGACCAGCGCGGGGTCGCCACGGGATTCTACGTTCAACCGCAGTAGCGGCTCTGTGTTGGACGAGCGCAGGTTGAATCGCCAGTGGCCGAGATCGGCGCTGACGCCATCGACGTGCTCAAGCGCCGGTCCTGCCTCGGCGTAATGGGCCAGGACGCGCGCTACTGCATCGGCAGCGCTGTTCACGGTGAAGTTGACCTCGCCACTGCAGGGGAAGGCCGCCATTCGATCCTCGACCAGTTCCGCCAGCGACACGCCGGAGCGGCCAACTAGGTCGGCAATCAGCAGCCACGGAATCATCCCGGAGTCGCAATACGCGAAGTCCCGGAAGTAATGGTGCGCGCTCATCTCGCCGCCGTAGATCGCATCCTCGGCGCGCATGCGTTCCTTGATGAAGGCGTGGCCGGTCTTGCTCTGCACCGGAATGCCGCCAGCCTCGCGCACCATCTCGATGGTGTTCCAGCTCAGGCGTGGGTCGTGGATGATCTTCTCGCCCGGATTGCACGCCAGCAGGGCTTTTGCCAGCAGGCCAACGAGGTAGTAGCCCTCAATGAACCGGCCTTGCGCATCAAAGAAGAAGCAGCGGTCGAAATCACCATCCCAGGCAATGCCGAAGTCGGCGCCGTGCTTGCGGACCGCCGCAGCGGTCGCCTCGCGATTCTCCGGCAGCAGCGGATTGGGGATGCCATTGGGGAAGCTACCGTCGGGCTCGTGCTGGATGCGGACGAACTCGAACGGCAGGTGCGGGGCGAGCTGATCGATGACCAGGCCCGCACCGCCATTGCCGGAATTGACGACGATCTTCAGCGGCTTGAGTGACTGGCGGTCGACATAGCCCAGCAGGTGCTCGATGTAGGCCGACTTGTCTTCATTCATACGCAGCGTGCCGCGCACGGGAGCATCGGTGAGCTCGCCGCACGCGGCGGCATCGCGAATGATGAACAGGCCGGAATCGCCGCTGATCGGGCGCGAACCTTCACGGACCAGTTTCAGTCCGTTGTAATCCATCGGGTTGTGGCTGGCGGTCACCATGATTCCACCGGCGGCGCCGAGGTGGAATGTCTGAAAATATACTTCCTCGGTTCCGCAAAGGCTGATGTCGATGACATCACGGCCCGCAGCCATCAGTCCTTCCGCGAGCGCGGCCTGCAAGCCCGGGCTGCTCAGACGCACGTCCCTACCCAGCACAACCGGCCCTGGACCGAGCATGTCGGCCGCGGCATGGCCAATGCGGACGGCCAGGTCTTCGTTTAGTTCATCGGGAACCCGGCCACGTACGTCGTATGCCTTGAAGCAGCGCAATTCCATCTGTGTGTACCTCCCGGGTCAGGCCAGTGCACGCTCGAGTTCGGGCAGCAGCGCGAACAGATCACCCACCAGCCCGATATCGGCAATCTCGAAGATCGGCGCATCGCCGTCCTTGTTGATCGCGACAATGGTGCCGGCATCCTTGATGCCGGTCAGGTGCTGGATCGCGCCGGAAATACCGACGGCAATGTACAGCTCAGGCGCGATGATCTTGCCGGTCTGGCCAACCTGCAGTTCGTTGGGCACATAGCCCGCATCGACCGCGGCGCGCGAGGCGCCGACCGCGGCGCCGAGCTTGTCGGCTAGGTCGTAGACGATCTTGAAGTTCTCCGCCGAGCCGACGCCGCGTCCACCGGACACGACGCGCTTGGCGCTCTGCAGGTCGGGGCGGTCGGACTTGCCGGCCGCCAGGCCGAGGAAGCGGGTATGGCTCGGCAATGTCGCCTCGACGGCCAGCGACGCGACCGCAGCGCTTCCACCCTTCGCCGCTTCCGGCCATGAGGCGGTGCGCACGGTGGCGACGACGGTGTGATCGGCGGGCGCCTCGACTGTGATGATCGCGTTGCCGGCGTAGATCGGGCGCTTGAAGGTATGGCTGCTTTCAACGGCCATGACATCCGACACCTGGGCCACGCCAAGCAGGGCGGCCACGCACGGCATCAGGTCCTTGCCGAAGGTGGTGCTGGGACCGAGCACATGGCTGTAACCCGCAGCGACCTTGGCCACCTGCGGTGCCAGCACCTGGGCGATGGCATGGGCGTTTGTGGCATTGGCGACAGTGAGCACCTTGCCGACGCCGGCGATCTGCGCGGCCTGCGCGGCGACGGCAGCCGGATCGGCGGCCAGCACGACGATGTCGATCGACTCGGGCTTGAGCGCCTGAGCGGCGGACACGCACTTGGCGGTCGACGCGTTGAGCTTGCCGTCCAGGTGCTCGGCGACGATCAGAACCTTGCTCATTACAGCAGCCCCTTTTGCTTGAGTGCGGTGACCAGTTCGGCCGCGTCCTTCACCATCACACCCTTGCTGCGCTTGGCCGGCGCGGCGTAGTGGGTGGTCTTGAGGGTGTCACCGGTGTCGACGCCGAGGTCGGCGAAGGCGATGGTTTCCAGCGGCTTGCTCTTGGCCTTCATGATGTCGGGCAGCTTGATGAAGCGCGGCTCGTTCAGGCGCAGGTCGGTGGTGACCACGGCCGGTAGGTCGACTTCCAGCGTTTCCAGGCCGGCATCGACCTCGCGGGTGACCGTGGCCTTGCTAGCGGCCACGTCAAGCTTGGAAGCAAACGTGGCCTGCGGGCGCCCCCACAGTGTGGCCAGCATCTGGCCGGTCTGGTTGGCGTCATCGTCGATGGCCTGCTTGCCCAGGATCACCAGGTCCGGCTGCTCCTTCTCGATCAGCTTGAGCAGGGCGCGGGCCGCGGTCAGCGGCTGGATCGGGGCGTCACTGACGACGTGGATGGCGCGGTTGGCACCCATGGCCAGGCCATTGCGCAGGTGCGCCTGGGCGTCGGCCGGGGCGATCGTGGCGACCACGACCTCGGTGGCGATGCCCTTGTCGCGCAGGCGCAGGGCCTCTTCCAGGGCGATTTCGTCGAACGGGTTGGGCGACAGCTTGACGCCGTCGGTAACCACGCCGGAGCCGTCCGGCTTGACCTGGATGCGGACATTGAAGTCCACCACGCGCTTGTAACCGACGAGAATCTTCATCGTGCGGGAGTTCCTGTGGGGGTTGCGCGGCCGACAAAGGCCGAGAACCCCGAATTCTAACGGACTGGCGATCCCCCCGCAGGCGCATTGGTGCGTGCGCGGTCTCCTCGCGAGATGAACGGGTTGATCAGGCTAGGAAAAAGTCGCGACCGGTGTTTGGCGCGCCGGGCAGGCTGTCCGTTATTCTTGGGGGCCGTATTTCACGTAATTCGGAGCCAGGATGCTTCATCCAGTTGTCCTAAGCGGCGGTAGTGGTTCCCGCCTGTGGCCCCTGTCCCGCCAGAACCAGCCCAAGCAGTTCCTGGCCCTGATCGGTGACCGCTCCCTTTATCAGGAGACCGTCATCCGTGCCTCGAAGTTACCCGGAGCCCAAGCACCCGTAACCGTGTGCAGCGGCGACCACCGCTTCATGGTCGGCGAACAGCTCCAGGACGTCGGCGTTGTCAATGGCGGGATATTGCTTGAGCCGATGGCGCGCAATACCGCGCCGGCCATCGCCCTGGCCGCACTGCACATCATCGCCGACGATGCGGACGCTTCGCTGCTGGTGATGCCGGCCGACCACCTGATCGAGGACGAAACGGCATTCCGTAATGCCGTGGCCGCCGCCACCGGCCTGGCCGACTCTGGCTGGCTGGTCACCTTCGGCATCACCCCGGACTACGCTGAAACCGGATACGGCTACATCCTGCGCGGCGAAGTGCTGAGCGACGATGGCTTCAAGGTCGAGCGCTTTGTCGAAAAGCCGGATGTGGTCACGGCCGAACGCTACGTCGCCGAGGGTAACTATGCCTGGAACTCGGGTATGTTCCTGTTCAAGGCCCGCAGCTACCTTGACGAACTCGCGAAGCATGCACCAGCGATCTTCGCCGCCGCCAAGGCCTCCTACGAGGCGTCGGAGTCCGACCTGGATTTCATTCGCGTCGGCAAGGACCAATTCGCGGCCAGCCCCAACG
>WWPM01006703.1:35589-88236 GCA_023279145.1 Glomeris maerens | reverse complement strand
TGAAAGTATTTGAAAGTCACTTATAACAAATCCCTTATAAGCGTATATTTAAAAGATAGTATAGCATGAAAGTATTTGAAAGTCACTTATAACATAATAGGCGAAATGGGAGTATTTAATCTCAGTATAGCATGAAAGTATTTGAAAGTCACTTATAACTATTGCCTCATAGATTATATTATAAAAATAGTATAGCATGAAAGTATTTGAAAGTCACTTATAACGTGTGTAAACGCTACTACCAAGTAAAACGAAGTATAGCATGAAAGTATTTGAAAGTCACTTATAACCTGCAGGTTCTACTTTATTGCCTCATAGATAGTATAGCATGAAAGTATTTGAAAGTCACTTATAACTAATGACGGCAATATGCCTGTATTTACAAAAGTATAGCATGAAAGTATTTGAAAGTCACTTATAACGTATTATAAGCTTGTAATTGTGCCGTTTTTAGTATAGCATGAAAGTATTTGAAAGTCACTTATAACTAGCTAATTGCCTTAAGACAGAAGTAAAGAAGTATAGCATGAAAGTATTTGAAAGTCACTTATAACGTGTTTCTTTGTCTGGCTTAGCTCCTGTAAAGTATAGCATGAAAGTATTTGAAAGTCACTTATAACTCAAATAGGTATGGCATTGGTTTTCTTTATAGTATAGCATGAAAGTATTTGAAAGTCACTTATAACAGTAAATCCAATGCCTGTTTTCAAACCAAAAGTATAGCATGAAAGTATTTGAAAGTCACTTATAACTGCTTTAGTCTCTTCAGTCTGAGCTTTCAGAGTATAGCATGAAAGTATTTGAAAGTCACTTATAACAGATTTGCAGGAGGCTAAAAGAGTTAATTTAGTATAGCATGAAAGTATTTGAAAGTCACTTATAACTTGGGGTAACACAAGAAGAAGTTATACTAGAGTATAGCATGAAAGTATTTGAAAGTCACTTATAACTAACTTGAGGCACTGCCGAAGGATTCTTTTAGTATAGCATGAAAGTATTTGAAAGTCACTTATAACCATTATTTTTAATAACACGATGTGTTTTATAGTATAGCATGAAAGTATTTGAAAGTCACTTATAACGCTCTACTACTAGAGTTCTACCATAACCTTAGTATAGCATGAAAGTATTTGAAAGTCACTTATAACGCATAATACATATAAGGAGAAAATAAAAAAAGTATAGCATGAAAGTATTTGAAAGTCACTTATAACGCATTATTTAATAACTAATATATTATTATTTAATAAGTGAAAGTAAATAATATATTATTATTTAATATATGTAGATGTGAAGTGTTATATTGCTTCTTTTTTAATGTTATTTTTAAAATCAGATTTTGAAAATAAATTTAACGAGAATAATGTATATGTATAATATATATGTATTAATATGAGAATTATGTATAGATTTTTATGGATTAGGAATTGATTTTAGGAAAGGTGTTTTTTTGGTAAAAAGGGGTGTAGCCCTTGAAATGCACAGAGTTGAAGGGTGTTTTTTTGGTTTTTTAAAAAAATTGTAAGCTAAAGTAAATTGCCTTCAAGTCTAGGTAAATTAAGGCTTAGAAGGGTGTTTTTTAAGGCGTTTTTTGGTGTTTTTTAGTGTTTTTTTTAAAAAAATGGACACCCTTGTATGCCAATTAGAGGCAGGTGTTGACGAGGGTGGATACCTTTCAAAGCATTGGAAATCAACGATTGTTGGTTGAAATTCCTTGACAGTTTACCCCCCTAGTGAGAAATGCCATCTAGGGTAATTAGAGACAGGCGTGGAAGGGTGTTTTTAGTGAGGAAAAGGGGTGAATCTTAGCATTTTATGCTAAAAAGTGTATAAGGTGTATAAGGTTTGAGGTATACCTTTATATATAAATAAAAAAAATATATATACCCTAAAATTGACTTTTTTAAAGTATATATACTTAAAAGTATATACTTCTTATACTTCTTATACTTCTCCAAATCCACCTACGTAGGTTATTCCTATTGTTGAAGGGGTTTAAAAATTGTAAAAAAAAATATACGGGGTTATCACAGAATCTATTTATACATTATAATCATAAAATATGGATTTTTAAAAAACGGCTTAAAACCTTGATTCTTCATATACATTATATGTATGCATAAAAAAACTACTTTTTACGTTGAAACGACCTTCAACTCTGTGCATTTCAATACCTACAGGGTTTTGCATAAAAATCAAAAACATACGATTGAAGGGTGTCGCATGTTTTTTTGTAATGTTAGTATTAAGATTTGCAAAGGACTTTTTAAACAATTGTGCAAATACAAAGCCTACAAGGGAGTCTATACCTTCAGTTATTAAATTCAAATACATACCCTTACCTTTAATATTAATAATTGCCGTATAAATAAATAACATTAAATAACAAATCTCACAATAACTATACATAAATAACATCCTATACATTTAAAATCATTTTATAAGCTTATAAACCCCATTATATTATCCAAGCTAGGTATACATACCCCAGCTTATAATATGCAAAATAATACCCGTTTAAATCACTTTAAAAGAGTATTATATATATCGTTTTTTTTATTTGTATTAGTATTATAATACACCAAGAGTCAATAAAGGGGGTGTAAAACCCCTTTATTTTATTGTTAACTACTCAAAAAAAACCTGATTGTCCGCACTAATCAACGTTTTGTTTTCTTTTAATTCTTCTATTGTAACCTCCCTATCTTCTTCCAAAAACATAGGGAATATTACCTTTCCTTGCTCATCAAAAAACATATTAAACCCTTCAGGTGCTTCTCTACCGTTCATACTAGCGATGATCTCAAATAGATCAAGACCAGCGAACTCTCCGTATCCGTCGTAATCGTTATTAATTTCAATTTTCTTAACTTCCCCATCTTCTAAATAATAAAGTATAGCATGAAAGTATTTGAAAGTCACTTATAACATATAGAGGTAGATTCAGGCACTCAAGTTTAGTATATCATGAAAGTATTTGAAAGTCACTTATAACCTGAGATTACAGGGGTTGTTAAATAATAATATTAATTTTATGGACTTATTGGCTCAGTTTTTATGTGTACAATCACCACAATGATAAACCTTAATGTCTCATGCTAACAGCAATGCGATTAAAAGCATTCATTAAAGAAATAGCAAAAGTTAAATCTGAAATTTCTTGGTCATTAAATTCTTTTTTTAGTAAATTATAATCTTCATCGCTGGCGTCTCTTGATGAAGCAATAAGAGTTAAAGTTTCTGCCCACTGTAAAGCACTACGTTCTTTAGAAGAATATAGATTACTAACTTTCCAGCCAGCTAAAGCGTCTAATCTTTCAGTAGTTTCACCATTTTTTCTTAAATCAGAACTATGTAGATCTAAGCAATAAGCACATCCATTAATTTGTGAAATACGCAAATAAACCAATTCAACTAAATTTTTATTATTTTCACTTAAAGAACTATGGGCAATAGCAGATTTAGTTTTTACTAAGTGTGAAAGTAATTCTGCAGATAATGTATAGTAGGGTAAGCGAGAATTCATGGTTTTTTCCTTATGTTTATTACATAATAAAATATTTTAAACTAAATTTAATAAAAATTGTAAAAATTTTTAGTCTTCTTTATACATAATGAGTAATAAAGTTGCAGTAATTTTTCATGATTTATGGTATAATATGTAAAGATAGTGAATTATTGATTGCATAGGTCTAAATAATATTATAGGAGTGGTTTATGGGTAATGTAAAACTTAAGGTACAAGAGTTTGGTAGATTCTTAAGCTCTATGGTAATGCCAAATATTGGTGCTTTTATTGCATGGGGATTTATTACAGCCTTGTTTATCCCTACAGGTTGGATTCCTAATGAAGAACTAGCTAAGTTAGTGGGCCCTATGATTACTTATTTACTACCTTTATTAATAGGATATACCGGCGGTAAAGTAGTATACGATACTAGAGGTGGTGTAGTGGGAGCCATAACTACCATGGGGGTAGTGGTAGGTTCTAGTATTCCTATGTTTTTAGGAGCCATGATTGTTGGTCCTTTGGGTGGTTATGTTATTAAAAAGTTTGATAAAATGATAGAAGGTAAAGTTAAAACTGGCTTTGAAATGCTAGTAAATAACTTCTCGGCTGGTATTTTAGGGATGTTTTTAGCATTATTTGCCTTATTAATTATTGGTCCTACCGTGGCTTACTTAAATACCTTATTGGGTAATGCTGTAAACTTTTTAGTTGGCCATCAATTGTTAATCTTAACTTCTATTGTGGTGGAGCCAGCTAAAGTATTATTTTTAAATAACGCCATTAATCATGGAGTATTTTCTCCTTTAGGATTAGCACAGTCGGCAGATGTTGGTAAATCTATTTTCTTTTTAATAGAAACAAACCCAGGGCCAGGGCTAGGGGTGTTATTAGCTTATATGATGTTTGAAAAACAAGATAGTATCAGACAATCAGCAACAGGTGCTAGTATAATTCACTTCTTTGGGGGTATTCATGAAATTTACTTCCCTTATATTCTAATGAGACCATCACTAATTTTAGCCTTAATTGCAGGGGGAATGAGTGGGGTATTTACCTATACTTTATTAAAAGGTGGCTTAATTGCTCCACCATCACCAGGAAGTATTATTGCCCTAGTAGCAATGACTCCAAAAAATGGCTTTTTAGTTACTTTAACCGGAATAGCCGTTGCCACAGGGGTATCGTTTTTTGTGGCGTCATTTATTATTAAATTAACTTCAGCAAAATCTTCTTTAGATGAAGCCGCAGAAAAAAACAAAGCTAGCAAAAGTTCTTCTTCTACACCTAGTAGTATTGATTTAAAAAATGTGCAAGAAATTGTTTTTGCTTGCGATGCTGGAATGGGCTCTTCGGCAATGGGTGCATCATTGTTTAGATCAAAACTTAATAAAGCAGGTTTAAATATTAGTGTAATTAATAAAGCTATTAATAATTTACTAGAAAGCGATACTTTTATTGTTACTCATCATACCCTTACCCAAAGGGCAAAAAAACAAGTTCCTAATGCTAATCATGTATCTTTAGATAATTTTATGGACGGTGATTTTTATGATGAATTACTAGCTTCTATCAAAGGTAGTTTAAGTACAGGTATTTCTCGTACACCAATTGATAGTACGCGTGTTAATAGTACATCATCAGATAATAATGTTTTAAAAATTACTAATATTAAATTGGGTTTAAAATCTACCTCTAAAGAAGAAGCTATTAGTTTTGCAGGTACTTTACTTCATCGTAGTGGTTATGTTGGAGATAAATACATTGATGCCATGATAAATAGAGAGCGAGTAACTTCTACTTATATTGGTAATGGTGTGGCAATTCCCCACGGCACCAACGAAGCGAAAGAAGAAGTGCTATCTTCTGGAATAGTAATTTTACAATATAAAGAAGGCGTAGACTTTGGCGAGGGTAATATAGCTAAGTTAGTTATTGGTATTGCTGGTAAAGATAATACCCACGTGGATCTTTTGGCACAAATAGCCGAAGTTATCTCCGATGAAACCGAATTAAATAAGCTATTACAAACTAGCGATGTTGTTGAGTTTATGGAAAGTTTTAAGCTTAAGGTTTAAATATATAACTATAATAATAACAGGTTAAAGGAAAATATCATGCAGGCAATTCAATTTGGTGCGGGTAATATTGGTAGAGGGCTGGTAGCTCCTATAATACATAGTAAATACGATATTTTATTTGTAGATGTTAATAAGCAAATTATTGATGAAATTAATAGTAAAAAATCGTATTTAGTAAAAGTGTTAGGTGAAAAAACAGAAACCATTACTATTAATAACATTAGAGCCTTAGAAACAGGTGACGATAAGCTAAGTCAAGAAATTGCTAAGGCTGATATTTTAACTACTGCTGTTGGTCCTAATGTGCTAAAGCTTATTGCTCCTGCCATTGCCAAAGGTCTTAGCTATAAACAAAAAAACAACCTAACTAGCTATTTGAATGTAATTGCTTGCGAAAATATGCTTGGTGCTTCTAATGTTCTAAAAGAAGAAGTAATGAAATTGTTAAGTGCCGAAGAAATATCTTTTGTAGAAAAATATGTAGGCT
Source organism: Glomeris maerens (assembly GCA_023279145.1). Classification (NCBI taxonomy): domain Eukaryota; kingdom Metazoa; phylum Arthropoda; class Diplopoda; order Glomerida; family Glomeridae; genus Glomeris; species Glomeris maerens. The sequence goes on along the minus strand of WWPM01006703.1, from coordinate 82,160 downwards.
TTGCTAACTGTGTGGTAGATAGAATTGTGCCGCCATCACCTAATAAAGAAAGTATTTTAGAAGTATCGGTAGAAGATTTTTATGAATGGATAATAGAAAACAAAAGCTTTAAAGGGGTAATTCCTGAAGTTACAGGAATGGTATTTACCGACAGTTTAGATAGATACGTGGAACGTAAAATTTTCACCCTTAATACTGGTCATGCTATTGCGGCTTACTTGGGTTATAAAGCCAATAAAAAAACCATTAAAGAAGCCATAGAAGATAAAACCATAGAGCAAAATGTTTATAATGCCATGTTAGAAAGTGCCGAAGTGCTAATTAACCGTTATAAAATAGATAAAACAGAACATTTACTATATGTGAATAAAATCATAAAACGCTTTAAAAATCCTCATATTGTTGATGAAATCTTAAGGGTTGCTAGAGAACCTAAAAGAAAATTAAGCTTTAACGATAGGCTCATTAAACCACTAAGGGGTACCATAGAGTACGGTTGTAAAAACGATTATCTTATTTTGGGTATTGCTTCGGCTTTGTATTTTGCTAACCATTGCCAAGAAGATAAAGAAGCAACCATAGTTAAGGAATTAATTTTAGAAAAAGGTATTGTAGAAGCCATTAAAGAAATTACCGATATTACTGATATGCTAATTATTAACAAAATCGTTACTACCTATAATTCTCTGTAAGAAAAAAGTAGTTATATTTTTTATGTTGTCATTGGAGAAAAATATGACAAATGATTTAATAGGAATTGGGAAAATATCAGAATAAGTTCGTAAACTATTACAAGATTTAGGAATATCTGATATTGTAAAAGATTCATTAAATTTAATGATAGGAGATAAAATTGCTGTTAAAAGATTTGAAAGATTATTTAAAATAATTGAAAAATCTAATATAGATAGTAAAGGCTTAGCACTTTTAAGTGATAAATTTAAGGTTAATTTTGTACAACATGCAAGTTTAGAAGACGATAAAGATATACAGATAATGTGGTCTAATCTGTTGAAGTATAGCATTAAAGATAATAACAATGATTATTCTTATTTGATTAACATAATTAAAGAATTAAGACCATTAGATGCTAAAGTGTTTGATAAATATATTTTAAATCATAATGAATCAGATGATCTTTCATCTATTTTTTTAATAGATAAAAAGAAGCCTAAAGATATAGAAATATCTTTAGATAATCTTATTAGGCTAAATCTTTTATCAAGAGGGTATCCTATAGATATAACAGGAAAAATTAAATCTAATAGGAAATGGAAGAGTACTCAGTTACATTTAACACAGCTTGGTAATCAATTTTATGATGTAGTAACTTTTAGAAGTATCGTTAACAATTAATCTTAAAAATTACTTAATTTTAGAGTACTCAGTTATTTTATTAAATACAAAATTAACTCTAGTGGGTATTTTTCTTTTCAATATCTTATTAATTAAAGTAGTGATACGCCTATAATAAGAATGCAAATAAAGAGCTAAATTTGTTATGTACAAATGAAGCCAAAAAAATTGAAATTTTTTGTTTTCATTAATAAAGTATTTCATATACTTATAGTATATATTTATAGCTTGCCTATTAAAAATTAAAGTAGATTTTTCTATATAATAAGGTTTATTACCTGTGTAATGTATAAATTTAGTATCATTAATATGAAAAGAAGGTTTACTTCCTTTTTTATAGAAAAAAGTAGTAAGAATATACCCTTTTGTACAACTTAAAATTTTATCTGCAAATAACTTATTAATTGCAATTTCTTCTATTGTGTTATTATCTTGTATATAACTAACTAGTTGTTCGGTTACCTTTTCCTCTCTAGCTAGTTTTAAGTTAATCACAAGTATGCCAACATTTAGATATTTATTATTGGTATCACCTAAAAATATATAATCCCTCATTGGAGTTTCATATAGCTTTGTTATATCTCCTTTACAAATAACATCTGCGTCTATATGCATAACTTTATCAATATTTGGTAATAAGACAGGGAGAAACACTTTAAAAAATATTTCTTTTGTCCATACGCCAATTTCTTTTAAATCAGTTATTTCTTTAATATTAGATACATCTATTAAGTTTATAGAAAAATTAGGAGAGGGCAATTTACTTATTAAATGCGACATATCATTATTAGATATGCAATTATTATGTAAGATATAAATAGTAAAGAATGAATTCTTGTTATTGTCCAATATAGAATATAAAGTTACAAAAGCAAATAACAGATAAGGTTTATTAATAGAAAAAGTAATATTATATCTATTCATTTCTAATAATAGTATTGAAATTGATTTACAAAATAGAATATTACAAAATATAAATTTTGTCTAATCTAATATTCAATTCTTACCGTTGCAGTAATAAGTTGAATCAATAAATGTTTCACGTGAAACATTATAAGTATAATTATACTTATAATGTAGTGGAAAATTTGTTTTGCATGATGCTTATATAGAGATAAATGCTTATATTTTTCAGCTATATTGATATTTTATTTCATATACATTAGATTAATATTGCTTGTTATTTTACAGTATGCTACAATCAATGTAATTGATTGCATATAAGAGAGTAACTAGGAGATATAACGAATATGGACAAAGCTACTAATGTTAATTTAGCCAGTATTTTTGCCGAAATTTTAGGTGATACATCTATTATGGGTGCCATTGCCAGCTCTATACTAATTATTTTATTGGGGTTTTATTTAACCAGAAAAGGTATATTCACAGATGCTTTAGCCAAAGGGCTTAGTGTGGTAATATTAACTGTAGCCTTGCCAGCATTAAGTTTTAATAGTTTTATGCAAGATATCAATAGCGAAACACTCAAACAAGGATTAAGTATTTTAGTTTGGGGCTTTGTTTTTCAAGGAATATTAATATTTGTTACTCGTTTGTACTATTTTAATTATAAACAAGATGCCAGAACCGCTCTATCAGTCTTAACTACCCTAGGTAGCACCACATTTTTTGCTATTCCAATTATTGGCGTTGTCTACGGAGCACAGGGCGTATTATATGCTTCTATTTTTAATATATCCTACCGAGTTTATTTATATAGTTGGGGTTTTGTAAGTTTTAGTGGTTTAAAAATGAATAAAGAAAATCTAAAAAGTATTATTATTAATCCTATTATTTTAGCAACTTTTTTAGGATTATTCGTTTGGATATTTCAAGCCTATTTACCGCAAGTATCGGTGGTTACCCCTAAGGGTGTGCAAGAATACGCCTTTTTACGTATAGATAAAACTTTAGCTTGGTTCTATAAACCACTTACTTATTTAGCTGCTTTAGCTTCACCATTGGCATGGCTATCCATTGGAGCAACTTTAGGGCGGGTTACCTTAGGAGAAGCCTTTACTAACAAAGCTGCTTGGCATTATTCCATTACAAAAATTATCATTGTACCGATATTGTCAATTGTGGGCTTATGTATAGTAAATTATTTTACCGATATATCTTTTATGACCATGGCAGTATCAGCCATTATGATGGCAACCCCGCCAGCTACCGTTGCCGTTGCTTATGCCATAAAATTTGAAAGAGAAGCAGTGTTATCGTCGCAATGTAGTCTTTTATCAACCATTATGGCTGTAATTATTATTCCTGTGGTTATTTTAGTGCTAGAAATTATAAAACAAATCAATATTTTTTCTTAGGAGGTAAGGGATGTCGGTAATGAAAATAATTTGTTTTGGTGCTCGTGAAAATGAACAACCTTTTTTTCATCACCTTAATAAATATCAATACGATTTAACTCTCGTAAAAGAATTACTAACCGAAGACAATGTGGATGTAATTAAAGGACACAATGTGGTTATGTTACGTGGTAATTGCGATGCTAAGCCGAATAACCTTGCTAAAATGAAAGAAATGGGGGTTGAATATCTTTTAACTCGTACCGTTGGTTTTGATCATATAGATCTTAATGAAGCACATAAATTAGGATTTAAAGTTGCTCGGGTTCCAGGGTATTCTCCTAATGCCATTGCCGAATTAGCGGTATCTTTAACCATGATGCTTTTACGTCATACGGCGGAGATTATCTCTAATACCAGTAAAGGCGATTTTATTGTTTATCCTAGTTATTTCAGTAGAGAAATTCGTAATCTTACCGTTGGTGTAGTGGGAGTGGGCAAGATTGGTATCACTTCTGCAAAGCTTTTCAAAGGATTAGGAGCTGAAGTTATTGGTACTGATGTATTCCATAGCGAAGAAGCCAAACAAGTACTTAAGTTTGTTTCCATAGAAGAGCTAGCAACAAGAGCCGATATTATTACTTTACATGTACCTTTTATTAAAGGTAAAACAGAAAATTTTATCAACAGTAATTTTATTACTAAAATGAAAGATAAAGTAATTTTAGTTAATACTTCTCGTGGAGAATTAGTGAATACAGCTGATGTTCTTGAAGCTTTAAAAACTGGTAAAATAGATGGGTTTGCTACTGATGTTCTTGCTGGTGAAGTGGCGTTATTTAATAAAAACTTTGCTGGTAAAAGTACTAATAATAACGCTTTTGATGAATTGCTTAGTCTTTACCCTCGTGTTATTATTACACCCCATTTAGGTAGCAATACAGATGAAGCTTGCCGTAACATGATAGAACAAAGTTTTGATAATCTTAATGATTATATACTAACAGGTAGTTGTAAAAATGAACTATAAACTTCGAACCAAAGATACGATAACAAATATACCACCAATTACAAGAGCACTAGTGGCAACTACTCCAAGGAGTGTAGGGAGAAGAAAAAAGTTATTTTTAAAGCCATTTTCAGCATTGCTCATATATAGCTCATTGTCTATTTTACTACCAACTGTTTCTAAGGCATGAACTATGGCTTGCCTATCTATTGATATTTTATTTAACAAATATTTTAATTTTTCTTTATCTTCAGAAGAGATAGCACCAGCAAAATCATATTCCATATCAGCTTTAAAAATATCATTAAGCTCTAAATCGCTATTTAAAACATTTAGCTGTTTTTTATAATGCATTTCAGAAAAATTTTTCTGTTTCATATAGTGATAATGTTTAACATCTATTTCGTCTAAATAATACGATAATGATTTTATTTTACCTTTCATTGTAATTAAATTCTTTTTGTAATTTCGTTTGCCTCTAAAACATAAGTTAACTATTTATAGTTAATATGTCAAGAGAGTATAATAGTAATTTAGCATTTTATAATGATAAATGTGATAATAAATATTAATCTAACATAATATAACCAATTAATTAATGCATATTATGTAATTTTTATTTAAAATGTTAATAGTGTAAAATAAAAGGAAATACGATGAAAGTAGATATTTTAGAAGAATATAAAAAATCTAAGGAAGTACTTGAACATATTATCAGCGACGATATTTTTATAAAAAACATCCAAAAAATTGCTGATATATGTATAAAAGCATTAAAGAATAATAAAAAAATTATGTTCTGTGGTAATGGTGGGTCTGCCGCAGATAGTCAACATCTGGCAGGAGAGCTAGTTAGCCGTTTTAATTTTGATAGAGCTGGCTTATATGGTATTGCTTTAACTACAGATACATCAATTCTAACAGGTGTTGGTAATGATTATGGTTATGAGAGAGTATTTGCAAGACAAGTGGAAGCCATAGGGCAAACAGGTGACGTATTATTTGGTTTTTCTACCTCAGGAAGAAGTAAGAATATTATTGAAGGATTCAATGCGGCTAAGTGTAAGGGGATTACAACGGTTGGAATGTTAGGAAAAGACGGAAGAGATATCGCTAGTATAGCGGAGTATATTGTAAATATTCCTTCGCAAACTACACCAAAAATTCAAGAAGGGCATATTATTACAGGACATATCATATGCGGACTTATTGAGCAAGCCATATTTGGGCAACAATAAAAAGTAAAGAAACAAAGCAGAGTAATTTTATATTGCTCTGTTTATTTAAAGATACTTACTACGTAACCTAAAATTGTACCTAATATACCAAAATCTGCATCAGAGAAAGTAGTATTAGCTAACCCTAACTCTCCGAGTACCGGTAACAATAAGATTGGTGTAAAGGTAATTAATAAGCCATTTACAAATGATCCTATTAAAGCTCCTCTTCTTCCACCGGTAGCATTGCCGAAAACTCCTGCAGTTGCTCCAGTAAAAAAGTGTGAAACTACTCCTGGTAGAATAAGTACCCAATTAATTTGTCCTAAAATAAATAATCCTACTAATCCACCCATAAAACTACCAAAAAAACCAATTAAAGTAGCATTGGGAGCGTAAGTGAAAACAACAGGACAATCTAAAGCAGGTTTACTATTTGGTACTAATTTTTCTGAGATTCCTTTAAAGGCAGGGATAATTTCTGATAATAGCATTCTTACCCCTTGTAAGATAATAAAAACACCTGCTGCAAAGGTAATACCTTTGATAATAGAAAAGATTATAAAGTTTTGCCCTGCACTAAGGGTAGATTCAACAAAACTACTACCAGCAGCAACAGCTAAAATTACATAAAATATTATCATCGTTAAAGCAATAGCTATTGAGTTATCACGAATAAAATTTAAGCTTTTTGGTAAGGTTAATTCTTCAGTAGATTTTGATCCTTTACCTACTAACTGTCCTATAAATCCAGAAAGAATATAACCAAAAGTACTAAAATGTCCTATACTTATATCATTACTTCCTGTGATTTTTCTCATATATTTTTGTCCTAAAGCGGGCATACCTGCCATAATAAAGCCTAAAACAATTGACCCAACAGCAACTAAAGCAACACCGTTTAGTCCACTTACAGCTAAAATTACAGCAATCATAACTGCCATATAAAAAATATGATGCCCAGTTAAAAATATATATTTTAGTGGAGTGAATCTTGCTATTACTATATTAGCAATCATACCAAAAACCATAATTAAAGAAGTTGAAGTAGCGTATTTTGCCATGGCTAAAGCTACTATAGCTTCGTTATTGGGCACAATACCTTGTACATTAAAAGCATGTGTAAACATAGCACTAAAAGGTTCTAATGAAGCAACAATCATTCCTGCTCCACCACCTAGTACTATAAAACCAATTACAGTTTTAATGGTTCCTTTAATAACATCAGAAAAATCTTTTTTTTGTAACAATAAACCAATTAAAGCTATTACACCAAGTAAAAATGCGGGTACACTTATGATATCAACTAATACTTTTAACATTTATAAACCTCTTTATTCTTATTTAACGAAGATTTTAAGACTTAATTTTTGATAATTCCATAGTAAGTTTGTTTTTAAGTTCATTTAAGTCAATTAAACTATCTAAAACAATAGTATTGGTACTAGGAGTACCAGATATTAATGCCACATCTTTACCCATAATATAAATATCTGCAGTTTCTGTACTTAAGGATGAAACATCTGTATGATTAACTTCGGCTTCTACTTTCAGTTCAGTAAGAATTTTTTTTATATTCATTTCAATTAAGAAACTACTACCTAAACCATTTCCACATACCGCTAATATTTTCATTAAGTCACCTTTTAATTAATTTGTGTTAATTATAGAACATCTTCTATTTCTTTGATAGTTTTTGCTTTCATTATTGTATCAAAATGATCTTGTAGCAAAGTGGCTAGCTCTTCTAATAATCCTAAATGTGAATTATTATCCACCGCACCTAAAGTAAAAATCAGTTGGATTTTATTATTATCTTTACCAAAATCAATGGGTGTATGAGTTTTAAGTAGTGATAAACACATGGTATTAACACCATCTTCTGGTCTAGCGTGTGAAAGAACAATTTCTGGTGATATTACGATATACAAACCTAGTTTTTCAACATTTTTTATAATTGTATCAATATAAGAGTCTGTTATATATTTTTTTTGCAATAGAGGTTTAGCAGAAAGATTAATTGCTGTTTGCCAAGTATCCACTTTATCTTGAATTATTATGTTATCTTTTAGAAGTTCTTTTAACATTTTGCACCGCCAAACTGTTATGATTACACTTATATTACAAAATATAGCATTTTCTCTAGAGATTATAAAGATATTTTTCATACAATAAGTGGTTAGGTGTGATATAATGTGTCGGGTAATAAGTGTAATAATGAGTATTAGTTATTTAACAAAATTAATAAAAAAGTATAGATAGGTAAAGCAATGAAAGTTGGCATAATTTTTGCAATGATAGAAGAGTTTAATAGTTTTGTAGAGACCTATAAAACAAACCATAAAGAAGAAATAACAATACTTGCCAATCAAAACAATAGTGTTTATCCATTGTTTACTATTACAGTGGATATTAATAAGCAAAAAAAACAATTTATTTGTATCATTAGTGGTATAGGAAAAGCTGCCTCTGCTTCAGCAACTACAGTGTTAATTGAAAACCACACTTGTGATATTATTGTTAACGTTGGTACATGCGGTGGAGTTAATCAAGCTAAAATTGGTGGTGTGATAGTAGCGAATAAAGCAGGGTATCATGATGCTGATGCTAGGGCTTTTGGTTATAAATTAGGACAAATACCTCAACAACCAGAATATTTTGTATCTAATGATGAAATTATAGATTTTCATGGCATTATTAGTAATTTACAAAATAAATATAATGTTGTGGAAGGCTTTGTGATTACAGGAGATAGTTTTGTTGGGGATAGGCAAAAAGTAGAAGAAATAAAAACTATATATTCCAATACCATAGCTGTAGATATGGAAGCAGCAAGTATTGCCCAAATATGTAATACTTATAAAAAAGAATTTATTTTTATAAAAAAAGTATCAGATTTAGCCGATGCAGATGCTGCAGAAAGTTTTAAAACCGAGGTTAATAAAACAGCAGAAAATACAGGAATTATTTTATTAGAAGTGTTAACCTTATTATCTAAGTAGCTGTTTATTAAATTATTATTAAAAATAAAGCCCCTAAAATAGTTATATCTAGGGGCTTTATTTATTTTACACTGCTTATATTATTAGGCGGTTGGAACTATAGTATCTCTCCACCATTCCATTTGGATACCAAAGCTAAAGTCTTTAATATTATCTTTAACATTAGAAATATTATTTTGGTTATATCCTTTAAAGTAAGAAGCATAAGTTCTAATTACAGGACGTGTCCAAATATTGTTTTTGTTATTTGCACTACCAACTTGCCATTGTTGTGCTAAAGTAACTTTACCTAACACGTTATGTTCATCAGTTACATCACCCTCAATAGTAACATCATCATAACCAATTTCCATAATGGTATTCATATTTTTAGTCCATTTATACATTGGTCTAATACCCACAGATACCCATGTAGTTTTAGCACTACCTAATGTACTATCAACCTCTATAACTTGTTGAGTAGAGTCAGTTTGTTGGAATAAACCCACATACATCATTTCTACTCTATCACCAAAGTTAACATTACCATGGTCTATAAATCTACCCATTTGTCCCATATTTTGCCCTGATATTGCATCGGTCCATTCTCCAGCAGTACCATCAGGAGCGTTGCCAAGTTCAGATGGAGGGGTTTGGTTGGAATAACTAGGCATAGCACCAGCTGCACCATTCATGGTAAAGTTTTCGGCAAATTGTAGAACTGTTTTGTTCATACCATCTAACACCGATTGAGTATGCATCATAGTAACCATATAACCGTCTTCATAAGAACCATTTACATTTTTTGATGTAGGTAATGGCGCTCCACCAGTAGTAGTAACAGAGTCGTAACCATTACTTGGGCTACCCATTCCATAAGTGAAGCCTAGTTCTAATTTACCTAAGGCTTTAATATTAGCAAGTCTAATATCTAGGTTATCGTTAGCTTGTCTTTCGTTACCTGCAGTTCTAGTTGCGGCTAGAGATAATTTACCAATACCAACATCTATTTGCTCTATACCACCACCGGCACCTGAAATGTCGTAGTAGTAAAAGTCTATCATGTGTACATCATGTCGTTGATAAAACCTTTTACCTGCCCAGATAGTTGATCCTGGTAAAAATTCAATTATATTTGTTCCTCTAACATTTAATTCTCTTAAAGCAACATCTAAACCACCATTAGCGGTACTTTCCCAATCCATTTGATTTTGTGATTGAACAGCTATATTTGTATCAAAGTAAAAACTTTTATCGCCATCTCTCCACGCTTCTTGACCAAATTTGAACTCACCATAGGTTTCACATTCGTTACCAAGCCTATATTTAGAGCCTGCACCTTTTGCTTTATAACACATTTGTGACCCACCGCCACCAGCCCAGCCTAAACCAGACCGTGCATAACCACCAAAATCTAAAGCATAAACCATATTAACAAGTAATAGGTTCAATGCCAAAAACCACATGATAAACTTGGATTTTTTCATTTGTAAACTCCCTTATAAAATATAATAAATATTAACATAATACAATCCAATTTTAACATAAATCACATTATAAGTCAATGCAATTTTATTATAACGGAATTATTTTAAGTACAATAACATTGAAAAAAAAACAAAATATTGATACACTCAAAAGGTATTAATATCTAGATTATCACCAATATTATGAGAGTTTTATTTGATAAAATTAGAATATGAAATTGCTAAAAGATATTTAAAATCTAAAAGAAAAGAGAGTTTTGTTTCTTTTATTTCTATTTTTGCTCTTGTGGGTATTATGTTAGGAGTAGCAACTTTAATTATTGTAATGTCGGTTATGAATGGTTTTAGAGAACAGATAGTTGCTAATATTGTTGGTATTAATGGCCATGTATTTGTTACAAATAAAAATAATAAAATCACTAAATATAATGAACTTATAGATAGCATTAAAAAAAATAAAGATGTTATTAGTATTCATCCATCAGTACAAGAACAAGCAATGATATCTAGCGTTGCCAATAGCGTGGGTGTAGTAGTGGATGGCTTAACTTATGAAGATCTTATTTCAAGAAAACTAGTTTATACCAAGCTAAGAGAACAAAATACCACAGATTTTAAAAATAATAAAGATGTGGCTATTATTGGTAGAATTATTGCAAGAAATTTGAATCTCCAAATAGGAGATACTTTTACTATTATTGTTCCAAATGGTTATTCCACTGCTTTAGGAACAATCCCTAAATTTATGGGATTTACAGTGGTAGATATTCTAGATAGCGGAATGTATCAATATGATAGCAGTATGGTCATTATTCCTTTTAAATCGGCACAAAGATTATTTAATTACGGTACAGCTGCAAGAAAAATAGATATTTTTGTTAAAGACCCTCAAAATACAGAAGGATTAAGAAGATATATTTATACGAATACAAATATAGATTATGTGGAAACTTGGCAAGATAGTAATAGATACCTTATTAATGCGTTAGAAGTAGAAAGAAATGTAATGTTTTTGATATTATCTTTATTAATATTAATTGCTACTTTTAATATAGTGTCAGGTTTGATTATCCTTGTACGTAGTAAAACCAAAGAAGTAGCTATCTTAAGAACTATCGGTTTTAGTAGAAAGTCTATCGCTATTGTATTTTTATTAATAGGACTACGTATTGGAGTTATCGGAACTATTTTAGGTGGTATACTAGGAGTAATGTTTAGCTTAAATATAGATACAATTAAACGAGGGATAGAAGCGTTATCTGGTAGTAATTTATTTGCTGAGGAAATATATTTTCTTTCTAAATTGCCAGCTTCGGTGCAGTCTTTTCAAGTAATTTTAATTTTAATTATTAGTATTATTTTTGCCATACTATCTAGTGTATATCCTGCTTTAAGAGCCTCTAAAATTAAACCAATAGAGGGTTTAAAATATGAATAGTGATGTGGTATTAGAAACCAAAAAATTATTTAAGTCTTATATGCAAGGTAATCAAGAGGTTGCTGTATTACAGGATATTAATTTAGTAGTAAAACCCTCATCTATGATTGCTTTAATGGGCCCAAGTGGATCAGGGAAATCTTCATTGTTAAATATACTAGGAATGCTTGATACCCCAACTTCAGGGGAAGTATTTGTTCAAGGAATTAATGTGTCTACCCTAAATGACAAAGAACAAACAACTTTGCGAGGTAAGAATATAGGGTTTATGTTTCAATTTCATCATTTATTACCAGATTTTTCTGCCCTTGAAAATGTTATGCTTCCTTTGCAAATACAAGGTATATCTAAAGAAGTTGCCAAACAACAGAGTTTAGACATATTAAATGCTGTTGGTCTCTCTGCAAGAGTAAATAGTTTACCTAATATGTTATCGGGTGGAGAGCAACAGAGAGTATCTTTTGCTAGAGCTGTGGTTTTTAAACCTAGTATTATTATTGCCGATGAACCAACTGGTAATTTAGATGAAAAAGTTGCCCAAGATGTACTTAATATTATGCTAAGTTTGGTGCAAGAGCATCGGATATCTATTATTATAGCTACACATGATACGGATATTGCTAATCAAATACCTATTAGGGTAAAATTACATAATCATCAATTAGTGGAATTTTAGTAAGATGAAGCAAGAAATTATTAATTTTAAGTGCGATATAGATGTATGTGAGTTAGTGAAAAATAATGCTAATATATCTACTATTTATTATGATTATTTACAGACTCCTTTTGGAGAATGTTTATTTGCAATTACCAATAATAGTAATAATGAAGATAGATTGTGTTATTTAGGTTTTGTGGTAAAAAGCAAAGATTTTGTACTACAAGAAGCACAAGATACTTTTAAAAATAGTAAGTTTATTCAAGATAGTGCAAAGATTAATAAATTCCAATCTACAGTAGCTGAAAGTAATAAATTAAAAGTTTTATTGTATGGCACTAGTTTTCAAATACCTGTATTGATTGCTTTAAGTAAAATTAAAATTGGTGAAACATGCTCATATCAAGAGGTTGCTTCTAAAGTAGGTTCCATAAAAGCTACTAGAGCTGTAGCTTCGGCAATAGCAAAAAATCCAATATCCATTTTTTTTTTTTTTTTTAGGGTAATAAGAAAATCTGGAGATATTAACCAATATCATTGGGGTGTGGATAAAAAAATATCCTTACTTCAGCATGAGCAGTGTTTAGCTAAAAGATAATAAAGAATAATTTTCACTTATATTGTAATTATAGTTTGTTTTTCATATAATGGACTATTAACTATCTATTAACTTTTTATTTGTGATTACTATATGCATAAGTTTATTCACTTAAGATGTCATACAAACTACTCTGTTGGTGAAGGATGTTTACACATTTCTAGCATTGTTGATTTATGCAAAAAAAATAATTTTCCAGCCATAGCCATGACCGATACCAATAATATGTTTGGGGCTAGGGATTTTTCTTATAATTTATCACAGCAGGGTATCCAACCTATTATAGGTTTTGAACTTAATGTCTTTAATGCAATTAGTACGGGTAAGTTAGTATTGTTGGCTAAGGATATTAATGGTTACAAGAATCTATTAAAACTTCATGATAAATTGTATTTTGATAGATCTCAGGGTGTTGTTGATGATTTAAAGATAGATTTGCAACAAATTATTAATTATGCAGAAGGTGTTATTTGTTTAACTGGTGGAATTGATGGATTTCTTGCGAATATTATTCGTAAACGCAATAATGAAGAAACTCAGTTAGTTATAAATACCTTAATATCAGCATTTAAGGATAGATTATATATTGAACTCAATAGATTGTTTACCGAAGAAGATATATCTTTAGAGCCGGAACTATTAAAAATTGCTCTTGATAATAATATTCCTATAGTGGCAACTAATAATGTAATTTTTGCAAGTAGTGATGATTATGAAGCAGCAGATATTTTCAGTTGTATTGGTCAGGGAACTACCGTTGGTGAGGCTAATAGAGTAGCTGTTAATCAGCATAAATATTTTAAATCATCACAAGAAATGATTGAGTTATTTAAAGATTTACCAGAAGCCATTGAAAATACCATTAATATTGCTAAAAAATGTTGTTTTTTCGTGGAGAAAAAAGATTTATCTCTGCCTAATTTTAGTGATGATGAAGAAAACTATATTACAGAACAAGCTAATGGCGGATTAACAGATAGATTAGAAACAGAAGTATATATTAGATTAGCTAAAGATAATAAAGAAGCTATAAAACAGCTATATCAAGAAAGATTGGATTTTGAGTTAAGTGTAATCAAAAAGATGGGTTTTTCTGGATATTTTTTAATTGTTTCTGATTTTATTAAGTGGGCGAAAGATCACGATATTCCAGTTGGTCCAGGTCGGGGGTCTGGTGCGGGTTCTTTAGTGGCTTGGTGTTTAAAGATTACCGACGTTGATCCTATTCAGTTTAATTTACTTTTTGAAAGATTTTTAAATCCTGACAGAATATCTATGCCAGATTTTGATATTGATTTTTGTCAATATGGTAGAGATAGGGTAATTGCATATGTTACAGAAAAATATGGCAAAGATAAAGTTGCTCATATTATTACTTTTGGTACCTTACAGGCTAAAGCTGCTATTAAAGATGTTGGTAGAGCCATGGGATTACCGTATACAGAAGTAGATATTATTACAAAAAAAATACCGTATTATGCTCCGTCTAATCCTGCAACATTAGAAAAAGTAATTAAAGAACAGGCTATTAAAGAAGAAATTGATAGTAAAGATCATATTAGGCAATTATTTGATGTGGCACTTAAGTTAGAAGGTTTATATCGTAATTTATCTACTCATGCAGCAGGTATCGTAATTTCTAAAGATCCTTTAAATGAGGTTGTACCTTTATTTTATGACTTTAATGAAGTTACTCCTTCTGTGGGTTTTTCTATGAAGTACATAGAAGATATGGGTTTAGTAAAGTTTGATTTTTTAGCCTTAAAAACACTTACTATTGTTCGTGATACAGTGGATAGAATTAAAAAATTAGAAAATATTGATATTAATATTTTGCAAATTCCTTATAAAGATGAAGAAATAGGTAAACTTTTATCTAAAGGTGATACCCTAGGTATTTTCCAATTGGAAAGTAGGGGTATGACCGAGTTAATCAAACAACTAAAACCTGATCAAATTGAAGATATAATTGCAATTATTTCTTTATATCGACCTGGTCCTATGGAAAATATACCTCTTTATGTGGGCAATAAAGCTAAAAAAGATAGAGCTTATATGCACGAAAAAATGATGGATATATTAGAGGAAACTTTTGGTATTATGATTTACCAAGAGCAAGTGATGCAAGTGGCTCAAGTTATAGCGGGATATACATTGGGTAGTGCAGATATCCTAAGACGTGCCATGGGGAAAAAAGATCCTGTAGAGATGGATAAACAAAGAAATATTTTTATAGAAGGTGCTTTAAAAACAAATAATATTAAAGCTAAATTAGCCGGTGAAATTTTTGATCAGATGGAAAAATTTGCTGGTTATGGTTTTAATAAATCTCATGCTACTGCTTATGCGTTAATATCTTGGCAATCTGCTTATCTTAAGGCTTATTATACAGTAGAATTTTTAGTGGCAGCTATGAAATCTGATATTGATAATAACTCTAAAGAACAAGATAGATTTTTAGACTATATAGAAGAAGCTAAAAAGTATAATATAAAAATTTTACCTCCTAGTATAAACCACCCATCTTTAGATTTTTTTATAGAAAAAAATAATGGAAAAAAAGATATTAGATTTTCTTTATTAGCTTTAAAAGGAGTTGGAGAAGCTCTCATTCAAGAACTTATAACCGTGATTGAGGCGCAAGGTATATTCACATCCTTAGAAGATTTATTAACACGGGTTAATAACAAAGTACTAAATAAAAAACAGCTGGAATCTTTAATTAAAGCTGGAGCTTTGGATACACTACACCATAATAGAAAGCAACTATTAGATAATATAGAAGCACTTTTGAATTTTAATCGTAATGTTTTTGAAAATAATAATAGTAATCAGATAGGTTTATTTGACGTAGATAGTAGCAGTAACAATAACATCTTAAAACTTACTGAAGTTGCCCAAGAAAATGATAAAGAGCGTAGGATACAAGAATTAGAAGTAATTGGCTATTTTTTATCAGGTCATCCACTTGAAGAATTTGATGATATATTAAAAAAACAAGATGTTAAGTCTTATAACGAAATGGTAAGTAATAGATTACCATATGCCTATTTAGCAGGCTATTTAATAAAAATTAAGGTATCTAAAGCTAGAAATGGGGGACATTTTGCTAATTTAACTTTTTATGACAGGTCTTCTACTTTTAGCATTGCACTGTTTGGTGATAATTATACCAAGTTAATTAGCTCCATTAAAGAAGGTGAGAATTATATTATTAAAGCTAATGCTAAAATAGATGAAGAAGAAACTAGATTATTTATTGAGAATATCTATGAACTTAATAAAGCTTATAAGATTAAAACATCTAAAAAAATTACAGAAACTAAAGAGTCTGTAGTTAATTTAACCATTACTATTCAAAATGAAGAAAATTTAGAGCAATTAAGAGGAGTTATTTCTAATAATATTGGCAAAGATACATTAAACATCAAAATTAGATGTGATAATAAATATTTAACGTTTACTGTACGCAATATCGTTATTACAGAAGTAACTAAATCTAAATTAGTAGCACTAGGATTTATATAAAAATTATACAAAAAAAAGAGGGTAAAAAACCCTCTTTTTAAATTTAATGGTAGGTATTATTAGTTGCCACCATTAACGAGAATGCATTTTAGCTACTATATTAGATAAGATTTTTCTATCTTCTACAGATAATTTAGATAAAGCTTCTGCTATACTTTTTGAATAAGTCATAAATTTTTTGTCCATTTCTTTACTCATTTTTTTATGGATATCAATAAATTCACCAGAATTAAATTTCTCTGCAACTGCTACAGATTCAGCTTGTTTCATTAATTTCATCATTTCTTCTTTTACTGTAGCTGTGGCTTCAGCTGATTTTTTTAATGCAGCTTCTACAATTTTAATTCCTTCTGCAGAACCACCATTTGATTTGAATTTTTTAACCATTTTACTACTCATTTTATCCATCATGTTGCCCATATCTTTACCATGGTTCATGTTGCCCATATCATTTGCAAATAAAGACAATGGGAAAAGGAGTGATAGTATAGCTACAATACCTAATAATTTTTTCATTTTTTTATCTCCATATTTAATATACGAATGTTAACGTCTTATGCGAGTATATCAAATTACTATAGTGAAGTAAATCAGTGCTACCATATATTGATTGATAATTGTGCTATAATGAATTGTTAGTAATTTTGATGTTCAATGAGGATTAGATGGTTTCTTTATATGATTATGGTCTTGAAGATTTTTTTACTCGCCAATTAAAAACAAGAGAAATAGCTTATTTAGCTAAGGTTATTTCTGCATATAGAAAAGGATTTAAGGTTATAGATAATCAGGGTGTAGAGAAAAATGCAATTATTAAAGGTAGTGATATACATCATAAAATTCTAAATAATTCTTTACTACCTAAACTAGGTGATTTTGTTATATTGCAAGATAACGATCATAAAACTTATTTTATTAATCGTATTTTGAAGCGAAAAAATATTTTAAGAAGAAAAATTGCAGGCAATAGACAAGAAGATCAAATTATTGCCACAAATATAGATTATGCTTTTATTACCATTCCTGCAGATAGCCAGTTTAATGTTAAAAAACTAGAAAGAATGATTATTGCTACAGAAGATGCCAAAATTATTCCAGTGATCGTTATTACTAAAACAGATATTCCCAATGATTTAGAAAAATTAGTATCTCAAGTAAAAAATTTATTTGAGAAATATACAATTATTCAAACTTCTTTATATAGCAGTGGTAGTACTAATGATATTAGGGATATCCTTAAAGATAATAAAGTAGGGGTATTAATAGGTAATTCAGGTAGTGGTAAATCTACCTTGGTAAATTTATTATTACAAAAAGAAGTACAAAAAACTCAAGATACTAGCAAACTTGAAGATAAGGGGAAACATACGACAACTCATAGAGAGCTATTTTTATTAGATAGTGGCGGATGTATAGTGGATAATCCAGGAATTAAGGAATTTGGTTTATGGCTAGACAATTCTCAATCTTTGGAAGATGGCTTTAAAGATATTACAGAATTAGCTTTGTTATGTACTTTTACCAATTGCACTCATACACATGAAAAAGGATGTGCAATTATGCAAGCACTAACAGAAAATAAGATAGATGAAGATAGATTGAAAAATTATCTCAAGCTTAAACAAGAAGAAAAAAATATTACTATTGCTAAAAATAAACATAATAACAAACAAAGTGCTAAAAAAAGAAGTATCCAATACAAAGAAATCAAGATGATAAAAAAATTCAAGTATAATATAAATGATGAATAGATAAAACCAAGAACTATAAAATTAACTCTTGGTTTTATCCGTACAGATACTAATTTATTTTAGCTTCAACATATTCCCAGTTAATTAAGTTATCTACCCAAGCTTTTAAAAAATCAGCTCTTTTATTCCTATAGTCAATATAATAAGAGTGTTCCCACACATCGCATCCTAGGATTGGCTTTTTATTGTATACTAGTGGATTAACGGCATTAGGACACTGCATTATTTCTAATTTATCACCCTCCATAGCTAGCCATACCCAGCCAGAACCAAATATACCTGTACCTAATTTTATAAAACTTTCTTTAAAGTTTTCCATAGATCCAAAATTAGTATTTAACAATGTACTAACTTTACTAGGAATATTGGGTGAAGAATTTTTTTTCATACTGTTCCAAAACTCTATATGGTTGTAATGTTGAGCAGCATTATTGAAAATACCAGCTTCTTTGTTGTAACTTAATTTTACTATATCTTCTAGAGATTTGCCTTTTAGTTCGTGGTTTTCTAGTAAATTATTTAGGTTGTTTACATAAGCTTGATGGTGTTTCCCATGATGATATTCTAAAGTTTCTGCAGACATAAAAGGTTCTAATGCATTCTTAGCATAAGTAATATTTTCAAGTTTAAAAGTCATAATACCTCCACAGATATATAAATTACACGGATATTAATTAGAATTACTATAAATTAAATGCTAACATAATAGGTGATACTTTACAATTACGAACATTAATTGATGAATTTTGATAATAGATACTTAATTGCGTATTTAACTAATAATAAAAAAATAGATGATTTTATGATTATCTATAATTTTTATATATTCCTGCGAGAGATACCGTTTAAAACTAAAGATAATAATATCTACCAAATAAAATTAAAATGGCTAATGGATTCCTTAATATCTTCAGATATGACAGGAGTAGTACAGGTAGATGAATTTAAAAAATTATTACAAAAACATACTATTTCTATAGATATACCTTTAACAATTATTGAAAGTAAAAATATAGATTTAGATAATTTTCCTTTTGAATCTCAAGATAATCTCATTCAGTATGCTAGGAATACAGAAGGACTATTTTGGTTATTGTGGTGGCAAATTATTTCCAAAAATGATGAGTACGTGGAAAGTATTATAGATTCAGGTGCAAATTTTTTATTACTAGAAATAATTAAACTTTATCCATTTAAAAAAAAACAAGGTATCTACCCATTTATATACAATAAAGTTGCGTTAGTTAGCAAAGATAACATGGTAGAGATAGAGCAACATAATATTTCTTATTTATTAAATACTATAGAATCTATGATTATTAAGTCTAAAAACCTTAATCCTGCTAATAAAGCAGCAAAAAAATTAAGATTAATAAATTACTTTACCTTGGATTCTATTAATAAATTAAGGAAATTTAAGCTAGATATTAATAAGTACAATATGCTTAAAACATCCAAAAGTACATATTTAAAAATATGTTTATCCTATATATTCTCTCATTAATCAGCAATCTTTATTATGTGATTCTCTAATTAATAGAATCACATAATAAAATTAACTATTTTTGTATAAATATTAACAAAATTAATTTACTTTTTATTAATATAAGCTAATTTGATTTTTCAGTTGTTTGAAAAACTCTAGGTTTTTCCTTGCGTTTTTTTAGGTGGTGTAATTAACCTTTAATTTTCAAAGTCTCAAATATTAACTTTTTGTTAATATTTAGGGTTTATAAGTATTAATAATAAATTAACACCAAGTTAAAGAAGTGTTAATCAATAATAATAAAAAAGGGATAACAATTATGAAATACAAATATAACAAAATAGCTCTTGCTTCATTGACTACTATAAGCATATTATCAAGCACGGTGTTTGCTGCACCATTTAAACCAGTTACAGAGGTACCGGGTTTACAAACAGCACAACAAACTAGACCATTTGTAAAAGTGGGTAATGCATATGAAATCCAAGGAATTAAATATACTCCTGCGGAAGTTAAAGATTACGATGTTGTTGGGATTGCTTCTTGGTACGGTGAAGACTTTCAAGGTAAATTAACTGCTAATGGTGAAGTATATGATACTAACCAATTAACAGCAGCTCATCCAACCTTGCCATTACCTTCTTTTGTGGAAGTGACTAATTTAGATAACGGTAAAAAAATTATTGTTAGAATAAATGATAGAGGTCCTTTTGTAGGAGGTAGAACAATTGATTTATCAAAAAGAAGTGCTGAATTACTAGGTTTTTCTACCAAAGGTACAGCTAATGTAAGAGTTAAGCTATTATCAGAAATTAGTAAAGAAGCTGCTAATGATTTAAATAAATCTAAAGCTGTGGCTATTACCAAACCTGCTGAAAAAGAAGTAGAAGTATTGCCGGTAAAAAATGATGAATTAATTAATTCTGGTCATAGTATTACAGGATTGGATAATAAAAAAGATATATTAGACTCTAATCCAGAACAATCTATGAGAACAGTTAGTTTAATTGAGCCAACAAGTGTTAAGTCGTATGTGCCAAAAGGTGTGTTTGTACAGATTGGTGCATATAGCGAAGATAATGCTTCTATGAAGAAAAGAATGGAATCTTTAAGTGATCTTGGAGTTGTAAGTTTACAAAAAGTAGATGTGAATGGTAAAGATGTATTAAGATTCAGAGTAGGTCCTTATGGAAGTATTGATGATGCTATAAAAATAAAAAGTAATCTATCAAGATTGGGATATAACGACTCAAGAGTGGTAGTAGAACAATAAAATAGATAAGCATTATTAGAACCTTAAAGCGAAAGAGAGTAATTATATGATTACTCTCTTTTGTTATATGTAGAATGAAAAATACTTTTATAAGTATTAATTATTTAGTATACTTAGCAGAGTATCATACATACTGGTAAACATGTTTAGGTCATTATTATATATTTTTGTATTATCTTTATTGTCTATTATAGTTAGGGCTGACTATACCACTAAGGCAACCAACGCTATAGTTATTAATTTAAGTAATAGTCAGGTTCTATTTGCTAAAGACCCTCATATAAGAGTGTATCCTGCCTCCATCACCAAATTAGTTAGTATTTATATTATTTTTGATTATCTAAAAAATTCTAAACTATCTCTTTCAGATACGGTTATTATCAGTAAGAATGCTTTTAGACAGGGTAATGTTTCTACTGGTGGGTCTACTATGTTTTTAAATATAGGAGATCAAATATCTGTAGAAGATCTTATTAAAGGAGCCATTGTTGTTTCAGGTAATGATGCAACGGTAGCTTTAGCAGAAAAATTGGCAGGTAATGAAGCTAATTTTGTTAGACTAATGAATGAGTATGTACGAAAATTAAATTTAAAAGAAACACATTTTAGTAACGTCCATGGTATTTACAGTCCTACGCACTATAGTACAGCGTATGATTTATCTATACTTGTTAAAAGATTAATTAAAGATTTTCCAGAGTATTATCACTATTTTGCCATTAAAGAACTAGAATACAATAATATTAAACAAGATAATAGAAATGCTTTACTACGTGTACCTTTTGCTAATGGTATTATGGTAGATGGTTTAAAAACTGGGCATATTAATATTTCTAAGTATTCTTTAGCCTTTAGTGCAACTCAAGATAGTAAATACAGGATTATCGGTATTTTAATGACCTTAAATACTGATAAAGAAAGAAGAAATGAGGGACGAAAACTAATTAATTGGATTTATAGTAATTACAATACCTACACCATATACCACAAAGGTGATATTATTGATACAGTACCTATATATAATAGCGATGTATCAGAATTGGAAATTATAGTGAATAATGATATTGAAATATTTTTACCAAGAGGCATGAAAACAAAAGATGTACACGTAAAATTAGTGAGTAAGAATTATTATATGGCTCCAATGAGGCGTGGAACGGTTATTGCTAGATTAGATGTGACTACTCCAGATCCACAATATAATACTTTTTATTATTTAACTTTGCAAAAAGATGTGGAAGAGTCATTCTTTAAATTTATTGCTCTTCCTTATGAAAGTTTGAGAAAGGTATTAAATTAATGAAAAAAGCAGTTTTCCTCTGCATAGAAGGTGGGGATGCGGTGGGAAAATCTACTCAAATGTCTTTACTTCAAAAATCATTAACTAACAAAAATATTTCATATTTAACTACTAGAGAACCTGGTGGAGTTGATACTTCAGAGGAAATTAGAAATCTTCTTTTTTCTAATAATTTAGAGTTTAATCCATTAACAGAAACACTTTTATTTACTGCTTCTAGACATGAAAATATTGTTAAGTGTATTATGGCTAATATCAATAAATATGATGTAATTTTGGTAGATAGATTTATTCTATCTACTTTAGTTTATCAAGGCTTTGTTGCTGGAGTTGATGATGGTACAATATTGCAACTACATCGGTTATGTAATTTTGATTTATATCCTGATTTAACTATACTACTGCAAGCTGATATTACACAGATTATGGATAGAATAGATAAAAAAGATTTAAGAAATAAAATTGATGATAAATCAGCTAATTTTCATGGTAAGGTTCTTGAAGGATATAGGTATTATCAACCGATTTATCAAGGAAAGCTAGAAACTGTAGATGCTAGTGCTAATACTTTAAATGTTCACCGTACTATAATAAATATTATTAATGCATCTTTTGATTTTGATTTAATTCCTAGTGAATAGTTATTATTTATAAAATAATTTTGGTAAATAGTTGATGATTTTTGGTCATGATAATATTTTAGAAAAATTTTCTACAATGATGCAGACAAAAATACCTCATTCTCTTATTTTATCTGGTAAAAAAGGGATTGGTAAATACAGTCTTGCAAAATATATAGCTAAATCTATCTTAAGTTATAATGTTGGCGAGTTTCCAATTATTAAAGGAAATATTATTCCTCCAATAGATGATAATATAGCAAAATTAATTGATAATAGTGTTTTTAGGAATTTTTTATTGATACACCCCGCATGGGATGAAAAAAAACAGATATATAAGAATATTATTACTGTAGATGAAATTAGGAAAATAAAAGATTTTATGCACACTTTTAGTATTGATAATAAATATAAAATTATTATTATTGATGCAGTAGATAATATGAATATTAATGCTAGTAATGCTTTATTAAAAAATCTTGAGGAACCTAGTAAGAATACATTATTTATTTTAATAAGTCATAATTATACTAACCTACCTGATACAATTAAATCTAGATGTATTAATATCAAATGCAACTCTTTAAGTAGTTCCTGTTTAAGAGAAATGTTAATTTATAATAATATTGATACTACAGATATTAATCTTGATACTGTCTTATCTTTAGCCGAAGGTTCTTATGCAGATTTATTATGGTACTTAAATAGCGATAATATTAAGATATTAAAGGTAATTCAGGCTTTAATGATTAATATGAACGATATAGATATTATTAACTTTATTAATAAAAATAGTTTTGTTAATATGGATTTAGCCATGATATTTAAGATTATTAAAAATATATTATTAGCTAAAATAACGGATTATAATCTTAATGATATCAACAGTATAATAAGCTCAATGGATACTATGGAAAAAAATCTAATAAGTTTAAATCTTGATAAAAATATGGTGCTATCTAGCATTTTATTTCTTATTAATAACGCCAAAGTATAAATACCGTTTATAGTCAATACCGTTTATAGTCATGATATTACCTAAAAGAATTTTTAATAGTGATGATATAAAGTTAAAAATACTTTATGACGGTCTTGATGATAGTTATAATATAATTAGATTACATTCTAGTAAAATTAAATCTATCTATGGCGATTATTTAAAACTCCAGAATAATAATAGACCTACATTACTTGCATGTTTTGTTTCATCTATAGATGGTAAAATAGGTTTTCCAGATAGTGCTAATGGTACATTAATTGCAAAAAATAATAAGTACGATATTAATGGTGGTATTGCTGATTTTTGGATAATGAATATGTTACGTGCTAACTCTGATGCGGTAGTTATTGGATCTGGTACATTAAGAGATGAGCCTAATGTATCAGCCCATATATTTGATGAAGAATTAGAGAATGATAGATTAAAAGCTGGGTTATCCAAAATTCCAATTAATATAGTTGTTTCAAAATCTGGGCGTACTATTCCTTATAATCATAGCTTATTAAAAAGTAAAGTACCTATATTTATTGTTACTTCATTAGAGGGATCACAATATATTCGTAGTCAACTTAATAGTAATTACTATGAGATAGTGGCGAGTAGTTGTAATGAGGTTAATACAAATAAAGATAGTATAAAATCTTTATTTAACGAGAATATAGATAAAATAGGCTTAGTTGTTTGTGGTAATGATAATAGCATTAATAATCATGTTTTTTTAGATATATTATCACTTTTAGATATAAAAGTGATAAGTGTAGAAGCTTCTTATTACAGTCATCAATTAATTAAAGATAAACTATTAGATGAAATATTTTTAAATTATTCTGGTATCTATGTTGGTGGTGATGCTAATAGTATTGCTAGAGGAGATATCGGATTTTCATCTGATGGCTTTCCACATTGTAGAATGTTAAGCCTCCATATGCATTCACCATATTTTACCTATACTAGACAAAAACTAATATATGATTAAGAATAAATAAGTTAAGCGGTTAGAATAAAACAAGCTTCGCCTTTAGATTTTAATATCTTACAAGTACTGAATGCTTCATCTTTAGTAAGTTTAGAGAATCTAGCTAAGTAAAAATTAGATTTTTTGGAAATTACTATATCTTGTTTAGTAAGATAACGAGAAAGTTTTTTTGTTTTTACCGCATTATAAGTTACTCTTAAGGCAGAAGAATAATTGGAAAAAGCACCAATTTGCACTATATATTTTCCTTTTGCTCTATTACCGTAACCCCTACTACTATATTTCACAGAAGGGCGAATAACTACTTTTGGTGTAGTTGTTATTTTTTCTATATAAGGAATTTTATCTATTGTATACGTATTTTTGTTATCAATAGAAGCATCGGTAGGTGTCGCATTTTCAATAACAATATTATCTGATGGAGAGCTACCAAAAGAAGATGGTTTAGAAAGATACGCAATGGCATTTTTTCTATTAATAGCTGCAATTTCAAAGCCTAAATCTAATACATCTTTCATATAATCATCTCTAGAACTAGATGATTGAAAGCCCATAACTACAGCGATGATTCTAGTATTTTCTTTACTAGCAGAAGAGATAAGGTTAAAACCACTTGCTCTTGTATATCCTGTTTTAATACCATCAACACCTTGATAATCTAATAAATGATTGGTACTAGCATATCTTACATTGTTCCAGTTAAATTTAGGAATAGAAAATAAGGTATAATAAGCATTATGATGTACCATCAATACTCTAGATAACTTTGCCATATCCAACGCTGTTGTATATTGATTTTCATCGTGTAATCCATTTGGATGAACAAAGTGAGTATCATTAAGACCAATTTCACGAGCTTTTTTATTCATTAATTTAGCAAATTCTTTTTCATTACCAGCTATATTTTCAGCAATAGCATAGGCAATATCATTATGAGATTTAACAATCACTGATAAAATAGCATCTTTCACTGTAATATAACTACCTGCAGGTAACCCTAATTTAGTTGGTTCCTGATTAGCAGCAGTAGCGGATATTTTTAATTTTGTATTAAAATCAATACGGTTATTTGCAATTTCGTCAAACAATACATATAAAGTCATTAATTTAGTAAGAGATGCAGGATACATTCTAATTTGTGAATTTTTTTCTGAGAGAATATCGCCAGTATTATAATCAATTACCACATAAGATTTTGGTCTATTGCTACCAAAAATTGAAGCATGAGAAGGTTCTATTAATAACATTACTAATAAAACAACAGCAGATAAACAAAAATAAATTTTATTGCCTATTTTCATCGCAATACACATACACATTGATTAAAATTAATTCTATCAAATTAAAAGTATATATAAACTAAAATTAAAATCAAGGCAATTTTATTAACTGTTATAAGCAAATACAATAGATTTGTTTATCTTTTATTTACTTTTGGTAGGTACAATAATTAAAATTGTTCTTAAAAAAAGTGCCCCTGTCAATGAAACAGAGGCGAGTTATGGGATAATAACTAAGTTTAAAAAACTTAGTTACACTCTGTAGAAATACATACAGAGTGTTTTGGTATGGCATAAAAGCCATATTTTTGTATTTTTATTTGATTTATTCATCATCTACCTCGTAGGTTAGTACGTTATTATCAAATAGATATTGAATGACATCAAATTCTTTTAGAATATCGTTTTTAAATATGCTTGTTTGTATTGGCTGAGATAGCTTTGATTCATCTACATATAATGAACTACTTTTTGCTCCTAACTCCCAAGCTAACATATGGGCATCAGAACAATCTATAATTGTTGAGGTTGCGGGTAGAGGAATTATTTTAGCAATTCCTCCGCTAATAAAGGGTTGTGTAGCGGCAAGCATTTTTATGTGACTCATATAAGATAAGCTTCTGCTTCCTTTAGTACCACATATGTTGGCACAATCAAAAATATTTATATGTTCACGTTTTAAGTCAGAGCAGTTTTCTATATTCAAATGACCAGATACATACAGACTAGCTTCAGTAATTTCATGTTGATTAAATCCTATGGAAGAGAGTAGGGAAAAATTAGGATTTTTTAAACTATCTCTATCTAGTTTTAATATATTTATACAGAAATCTTCACCAAGAATATAATGGTTAAAAGCAAATTCTATATTTAATATATTTGGTAAACTTTTTTCTATTTTTTCTAATTCTGTATTCGTGAAACCTTTTTCTGTTAAGGTGTTATGATTAATATATGGAGCTGATTTTAAAGTTTTATGCCCTGTAGCATAAGTAGTTATGCTGTTAATATCATTTTGCGAATAGCCAAGATATTCTAATCCCTTTAATGCGGAATCTGTAAGGGTTTTAGAATATAAACCTCCAGTAATATTTTTATATTTTACTAATGAGAAATCTGGATCTATACCTGTTGTACTACAATCCATTAGAATATTAGTACTACTTGTTGAGGTAATGCTAGTTACTTGTGCATTTTTAAATCCGTGTTGTTCCCCAAGTTCAACAACTTTTTCCCAAGTATTAACAATTTTATCTACTAAATTTTTGTCTTTTATAATACTAGTATTCAAAGGAGAGGGGAGTACACTCAAACCTTCATAGTTATCTGTATAACCTTTGGATGCTTTTTTATGATTTTTTATTACTCTCATCATATGTTGAGAATTTTCTGCGTATCCTAAAAAACTTCCATTCTTTTTTGCTATCATACTTGACATATGGTAAGCTGTTGCAGTCATAAGTGAA
Source organism: Glomeris maerens (assembly GCA_023279145.1). NCBI lineage: Eukaryota > Metazoa > Arthropoda > Diplopoda > Glomerida > Glomeridae > Glomeris > Glomeris maerens. The sequence continues at coordinate 54,439 of WWPM01006703.1, read as the reverse complement.
GAGATAGCCGCACATATGTTTCTTCCTTCATCACTATCATAGGGTACACCTATGGACATTAAATATGCACCTATATTACTGTGTCCAATACCTAATGGTCTAAATTTATACGATAAATAAGCAATTTCCTCAGAAGGAAATTGTGCCATAGATATGGATATATCTGAGGCCAATGTTAATAATTTTACGGTGTGAATGAATCTCTCTGTATTAAAAGTTCCATTATCTTTTCTAAATTTTATTAGGTTAATTAATGATAAGCTACAAGCAGTATTATCTAAAAATAAAAACTCGGTATTGGGGCTAGAGGCGTTAATATTACCAGCTTGCGGACAAGTATGCCATTCATTAATGGTTGTATTAAAATGAATACTCGGGCTAGCACAACACCAAACATTATATACTAATTTATCCCATAGTTTTTTAGAATGTTGTTTAGTGTTATCGGCGTTATCACTACTCAATATATTATGTAAAAATGAATTATTCAAATTAATAGCGGTTTTTGAATTATATCCTGCAACTGTATGATAACTTTCTGAATTCCAAGCAGTGATAAAAGTAGAAAAATCTAATTTAAAAATACCTTGTTTGGCTAAATTAATAATTTTATGTAGATATTTTTCTGGAATCATAAAGCTTTTAGCCATTAATAATGATTTTTTTAAATTGGAATTTTTTTCTATGTCGTATCTATCTATTTCTAATCCGTTAAAATCCCTACAAGATTGTAAAATTAATTGTACTATTTTATAGTTATTTTGCGATCCTGCCACTAAAGAAACTAATTTTTGCTCTTCTTTAGTTTTCCAGTCTATAAACGTTTCTATATCAGGATGATCTTCATTTAAGACAATAATTTTAGGGGCATCTTTAGTAATCTGCATAGATTTACTTGAATCAGCTACCATATCACTAATTTTTATTAAGTTTATCAATCCAGTAAAGGAATTATTCTCTAAATTATTATCAGATCTAATGGAAGAAAAATTGGTTCCTGTTCCAGCAGTATATTGGAATAACTTAGCTTCTTTAGTTACTAAATCTATAATACTATTATTTTTTGTAAAATTATTATCAATACTTTGAATAAAACAGGAGTTTATATATGATTTTTTATAGGTATCTGTAGAAGATAAAATTTTATTTTGTGCTACATCAAATGAATAATGCTCTTCTGATATTCCTGATATACCGTATGCCCAATATAGCCCTGTATTGATATATTGTAATGAATCAGGTGAGGCAATTTGATGACACAGTATGTACTGCATTTCTTCAAAGAAAACTAGTGCTTCTTCTTCAGAGGAAAAATATTGTTCCTTTATTCCGCTGTATGTCCAAGCACCTACTATTCTTCTAAATATTTGTTTTGCACTAGTTTCACCTATAAATCTATCTTCTGTAGGTAATTTTTCTAGGGATTCGTAGTCGGCTTCACTACGATAAAGCCAACTAGGGATACCATCTTCTTTTATATTCTTTACGATGGCAGGAACATTATCTTTTTTGAGAAATTTTTGTGCTAATATATCAACAGAAGCCTGTTTCCAAGTGCATGGAACTTCTACTTGGATATTTTTAAATAAAGTTTCACCATCGGCATACTTGATTTGGCTTTGAACTTCTTTAAAATCTATTCCGAATATAGAACACGACGAATCAGCTGTAAATAGTCTTTTAATGTCCATCTCAATTAAAAACTCTAATTAAACTTTTATTAAAAAACATTAACAGAACCTTAAGTGAAGATGGTAGCAAAAAAATAAATAACTAGCAAACAATAATTATTGTTTCTAGTCAATAAGGAATAGACAAATTAGCAAAATTACATTACCCTATCTTGTTAATTAAAGAATTTTTATAGGTAAAGTGGTTAAATACAAATGAGATTAGTTGTTTTTATTTTAACTGGGTTATTTGGTCAAAAAGTAGGCAAAGATGAGTTTGGTAATAAATATTACTGTAGTCGATTTCGCTTGTTTAATAGAGAAAGAAGATGGGTTGTATATAGAGGCTCTGCGGAGTCTTCTAAAGTCCCTGTTAATTTTGAAGTATGGTTAAGACATGTTACGGTTCATCCTTTGCTGTTTAATAATTATGATTGGCAGGAAGTGACTCATAAACCTAATCTAACAGGTACTAGGCATGCTTTTAATCCGATGGATGTGAATAAAAAAACAGATAGTTATAATCATTATAAATCTTGGTTGAACAATAAGTAGTGTATGTTAGATTTTAACAATGGAAATCTTAATTTAATAGCAGGAATTTTTTTGCTAGCTTTGCTTGTGCTAGTAAGTATTTTCTATCTAAATAAACATAATATTGCTGATGATTATAATACTTATGTTGTTAATGTTGGTGATGTTGGTGGACTTAAATTAAATCAAAATATTAATATGGGTGGGTATCCCATAGGATATTTATATAACATTAATATGGACGATAGTGCTAAACTTAATATTATTATTAAAGTTAGGCAAAACATACAATTGTCTGTTGATAGTACATTAAAAATTACACCAGATTCTTTATTTGGGAGTTCTAAAAATATATCTGTGGCAAATGGTATAGAAGAAGACTACTTACATAACAACGATTATATAACAAATGTTACCGCTGGAGTAACACTAGATCAGTTGCTAGATATGATAACTTATTACCTAAAAGAGAAGATATCAAAAAAATAATATGTTAGAGATTTTGAATGAAAAATAGATTTTTAGAATTAGTTTTTGGTTTAGTTGTAATTTTTTCTTCAATAGTATTTGTAGTATATTTAACTTATGTTGTAGTAAATGGTGGTTTAAAAACATATACATTAAAGGGACAATTTTTTAATATAGGTAGCTTAACAGAAGGAAGTAAGGTTACTATTAATGGTTTTACTGTAGGAAAAGTATCAAAAATAGAGTTATCTTATCCTAATTATTCTATTATTGTTAGTATGGAAATTAATAGAGATATTAAGATTACCAAAGATAGTGAGTTAACTATTAAATCTTCAGGTTTATTTGATGCTCCAGAAATTGCCATTATTCCCACTAAAGGAGAGGAATATATAGCTACTGGAGATACTTTTAAGAAATCTAAAGATTGGGTATCTTTAGAAGATAAAATTGGCAATATGTTTTTTAATTTAGATGAGTAATTTGTTGAAAAATCTTATTTTTTTTATGATAGTATGTTTATTCACTTTTAATCTGCAAGCTGAAGATTCAAAATATAATAGAGCTGTAATTCAGTTACTTAATAAACTTACCGGCAAAGCAAAAACCATAAATTTAATGACTAGTAGTACCTATTTATTTGATGGCAAACTTTATACTACATTAAGGGTATGTTACAAGTCATCAATTCAAGATGAGCCAGAAAATAAGGCTTTTATTCAGATAGTGAAAGTGGTAACAAAAGAAGATGCTACTTTTATTAAAGAGTTAAAAAATACGCCAATGCCCAAAGATATCCTAATTAACCTCAAAACTAACGAAATTAAAAAGTTTATCTTTAGTGGTTGGCTGTTTTCTTCTAGTCCTTCTTTATCATCATTAGAAGACCAAGTGTACGATGTTACCTTACTTAAGTGTATAAATTAAAGGTAAATTTTCTAGATACTTGATTTTAACATCCAAATATTTTTTTCTTGATTACCCGCTGTTTTTATTAAAAGATCAACAGTAATGGGATCTATATCTTTAGAGTTTAATACTTCGTGTATCATTTTAACGAGAATATCAAAATCATTTAATAAATCTTTATTAATACTACTGATATCCGTAATATCTGGGTTAACTTCTTTGATAGCAGAGATAGCTAAAAAATTGGTTAAACTTCCATCTATTTTACCACCAAGTGTTTTTATTCTTTCGGCTAGCTCATCAATTGTTATGGCAAATTCTTCGTAGTATTTTTGAAATAAGGTATGGAAAGTAAAAAAATTATTACCTTTTAGATTCCAATGATAATTATGAGTTTTGTTATATAATACATAAATTGTTGCTAAAATTTTGTTTAGTTGACTAACAGATTGCATATTCATTTTGATTATCCTTTATAAAAGGTTTGCTTTTAGTTGATAGTATTTATTGTATCACGTTTTCAAATATTTTTTTAAATATTGTCCTGTATAGCTTTCTTTTATTTTTACCACATCTTCTGGCGTACCTTTGGCAATAATTTGCCCACCTTTTTCACCGCCCTCTGGACCAACATCAATTAAATAATCGGCTACCTTTATGACATCAAGATTATGTTCTATAATTACTATTGTATTACCTTGATCTACTAATTTTTGTAAAACTTGTAGCAATTTATTTACATCTTCAAAATGTAATCCTGTTGTAGGTTCGTCTAAAATGTATAAAGTTCTTCCTGTTGATCTCTTTGATAACTCTTTAGAGAGCTTAATTCTTTGAGCTTCTCCACCAGAAAAAGTAGTAGCTGATTGTCCCAAAGTAATATAACCTAATCCTACCTCGTTTAGTGCGTTGAGTTTTGTGTATATACTAGAAATACCGCTAAAAAACTGGCTAGCTTCTAAAACATTCATATCTAAAATATCGGCAATGGATTTATCATTCCATTTTATTTCTAGAGTTTCTCTATTGTATCTTTTACCTTTACATTCATCACATTTAATATAAACATCTGGTAAAAAATGCATTTCTATTTTTATTACACCATCACCAGAGCAATTTTCACATCTACCACCTTTAACATTAAAAGAAAATCTTCCTGCTTTATAACCTCTAGCCTTTGATTCAGGTAATTCTGAAAATATTTCTCTAATTACATCAAACACTTTAACGTATGTGGCAGGGTTAGAACTAGGCATTCTTCCTATGGGGGATTGATCTATATCTATAACTTTATCTATATGTTCTATTCCTAAAATATTATCATGGGGAGCAGGGTCATCTTTAGAGTTATATAAATGTTGTGATACAGCCCTATATAATGTTTCATTAATTAAAGTTGATTTTCCGGAACCAGAAACACCGCTGACACAAGTCATAACACCAATGGGGATATCAATATTAATATTTTTAAGATTATTACCGTAAGCATTAATAATTTTAATAAAATCACCATTACCTTTTCTACGTTTAGTAGGTACCGCTATTTTTCGCTCTCCACGTAAATATTGTCCAGTAATACTTTTAGGGTTATTCTCCACTTCTTTTGGAGTACCGCTGGCTACAATTTCTCCACCAAAAATTCCAGCATGGGGTCCCATATCAATTAAAAAATCGGAATATCTAATAGTATCTTCATCATGTTCTACCACAAGCACGGTATTATCTAAGTTTTTTAGATGTTGTAAAGTTTCTAGTAATTTATCATTGTCTTTTTGATGTAATCCTATAGAGGGCTCATCTAAAACGTACAAAACTCCAGTTAATCCTGAGCCAATTTGCGAAGCTAGTCTAATACGCTGACTTTCTCCACCAGATAATGTACCCGCAGATCTAGATAAATTCAAATATCCTATACCTACATTATTTAAAAAAGATAACCTCTCTCTAATTTCTTTAATTATTTTATCGGCAATTTTTTTATGATTATCACTCAGTTTATCTTCTAAAGAACAAATCCAAGTATAGCAATTAGTAATAGATAATTGGGTAATATCGTATATGGTAGAGTGATCTATTTTAATTTGTAAGGCTTTTTCATTTAATCGTTTTCCATGACATTTTTTACATACTGTTTCTGTAATATAAGCAATAAGATTTTCCCTTGAACTTTCAGAGCCTGTATCTTTGTATCTACGCTCTAAGTGGGGGATAACACCTTCAAATACTTTGTTTGAATTATGAGAGCTATTTGCGCTATCAAATATAATTTTAATTTTTTCTGTACCGCTACCATACATTACTATCTTTTTAAAATTTTCACTTAAAGAAATATATGGAGTTTTTGGATCAACTTTATAATGCTTTGCAAGGCTTTCTAATATTGCTCTGTAATACCCTCCAAATTTATTTGACCAAGGGGCAATTGCCTCAAGGAGACTAAGGGTTGGGTTTGGAATAATAAGTTGTTCATTAAATATATTTTCAAATCCTAATCCATTACAGGAATTACAAGCTCCAAAAGGATTATTAAATGAAAATAATCTAGGTTCAATTTCTTCTATGGCAAATCCAGATACAGGGCATGCAAACTTTTCCGAAAACAGTATTTCGGTGGAGTCGTCTAAATTTTCTACTATACATATTCCATCAGTTAAAGATAAAGCAGTTTCAAAGCTTTGTGAAAGCCGTTTTTCAATGTTTTCTTTAACAGATAGTCTATCAACAATTACACTAATATCATGTTTAACATTTTTATCTAAAGCAGGAATATCATCTATTTCATAAACGATATTACCAACTTTAATTCTTTGAAAACCTTTTTTTCTTAAATCATCAAATTCTCTTTTATATTCACCTTTTTTACCCCTAACAATAGGTGCTACTAAATATATTTTGGTTCCTACAGATAAAGACATAACCTTATCTACCATCATAGATATAGTTTGTTTTTCTATGGGCAATCCTGTTGCGGGTGAATAAGGTATACCTATTCTAGCAAAGAGTAATCTTAAATAGTCATATATTTCAGTTATTGTACCAACAGTAGATCGGGGATTTTTTGAAGTTGTTTTTTGTTCAATGGAAATTGCCGGAGAAAGTCCTTCTATAGAGTCAACATTTGGCTTATCAAAAGTATCCAAAAATTGCCTAGCATATGCAGATAATGACTCTACATATCTCCTTTGTCCTTCAGCATAAATAGTATCAAATGCCAAAGAAGACTTACCTGATCCTGACAACCCTGTAATTACAGTAATGGAATTTTTGGGAATATCAATACTAACATTTTTTAAATTGTGCTCTTTTGCACCTCTTACAGAAATATACTTCTTCATTTATTAATCCATTAATATAAATAGTGATTCTGATAACACGGGATTGTATCACAAAATAACGAATTAGGTATGGATATTTTTATAAACAAATGTTATAAATTTGTTAACAGTATATAAGGATATGAGGAGAATTATAAGTTGCTAAATAAAGTAATGTTAATTGGTAATGTAGGTCAAGATCCAGAAGTTAGATATTCTCAAAATAATAATAACAAAATAATTTCTTTTTCTCTTGCAACTAGTGAATCTTATAAAGATAAAGCTACGGGTGAACGTAAAACACAAACTCAGTGGCATAGAGTGGTAATATTTAATCAAAATTTATGCGATATAGCAGAGAAATATATTAAAAAAGGTTCTAAAGTATATGTGGAAGGAGCTATCCAAAATAGAAAATACACAGGTACAGATGGCGTAGAAAGAAGTGTAACAGAAGTTGTTATTTCTCAATTTAGAGGCGAAATTAAATTATTAGACTCAAGAGGTAGTATTGGTGAAGATCAAGATATGCCAACTCCAGAAAGAAGTAGTAGTTCTAAATCTAATAATGAACCACAAGAAGAGAGTAATTTTTCTCGTGTTGGCGATGATTTAGACGATGAAATACCATTTTAAAAAATAAAAATTAAGTGTAAAAAAGTAGGGATATATGTCTAAGTTTCTCACAAAACAAGAATTAATTAACAAACTTAAAAACGTTGAATTACTGTGTGTTGATATTGATGGTACTTTAACTGATGGTGGGATGTATCTTGATGAACAAGATGTTATCATGAAAAAATTCTATGCCCATGATGGTACAGGAATGCGCATGGTAGAAAATATTGGTGTTAAAGTGGCATTTGTTACCACTAGTGAAGCTAAGATTGTAACAAGTAGAGCTAAAATTTTAGGAATAGAAAATGTGGTACTTGGTTCTAATACAAAAGGAGTTGATATTATTAAATTATGTGAAAAATTAGGAGTTAATCCTAAAAACACTATTCACATGGGAGATGACGTTAATGATATTTTAGGCTTTCAATCAGTTGGTTTACCTATTGCTGTTGCTAATGGAGTGGAATGTATTTTTGATTTTGTTTGCTATAAAACTCAAAAAAATGGTGGGCAGGGAGCAGTAAGGGAAATATGCGATTTGATTTTACTAGCTAAAACAGGCAAATTATACGGACCTCCTTATTTAGATCATTTCGTTCAATAGTATTAATATATATTTAAATTTATTAGGTTGAAGTTTGAAATTAGCTCAGATAGACGTGAAGTACACTAAAGTTATACCTATTATTACATATATCAATAATGAATTACTATCTAAAATAGATAAACAAAACGCATATAAACAAGAAAAATACCTAAAAGGTTTATTTAGTTTTTTTGGACTTACAAGACCGCAAGTAAAAAATATCTCTATAGCTATAATTAAACAATATAATCCTTCTTTGCAGGATACTTTATTACTTTGTGAATATTTATATACCCAATTACATAGAGAATATCACTATATTGCTTTGGATTTATTAATACATAAAGTGAAAGAGCTAGATTTAAGCCATATACATTTACTAGAGCATATTATTGTTACCCATTCTTGGTGGGATAGTATAGATACTATCGCTACCAATATAGTGGGTGTTGTTTTTATGAAATCTTCAATAGAGCGACAACAATATTTAGATAAATGGGAAGCTTCTGATAATTTATGGTTATGGCGTACGTGTATTATTTTTCAGCTTAAATATAAGGAGCAAACTGATTTACAATATTTAGGTTATATATGTAGTAAGTTAGCTTTAGATAAGCAATTTTTCATACGAAAGGCAATTGGTTGGGCATTAAGAGAGTTGTCAAAAACTAATCCAAATTGGGTAGTGAATTTTGTTAATAATCATCAAGAATTATCTAATCTATCAAAATCAGAAGCTTTACGATTAATAAAAAAGCAAAAATAATAGATTATTTATTGATTTTTATATCATATTACCCTACAATCTGAAGTTATACATAGGTTTATTTTAAACCAATAACACACATAGGATGATAGTAATTAGCTTTACTGTCTGTTTCTGGTGGGATTAATCCTACGAAGCCTATGGAGGAATAACCAGAAAAGGAAACTAATATGACTAAATTTACAATTAAACAATTATTAGAAAACGGTATTCACTACGGACATATTACCAGAAGATGGAATCCTAAAATGTCTCCCTATATATATGGTACATATAAAAATATTCATATTATAGATTTACAAAAAACTGCACCTCTATTAAATATAGCTCTAGAAACTATTAGAAATGTGGTATCTAGTGGTGGTAGAGTGTTGTTTGTTGGAACTAAAAAACAAGCTTCTAGTTTAGTGAAAGAATATTCAATAAAATGTGGCCAGTATTATATTAATCATCGTTGGCTTGGTGGTATGCTTACTAATTGGAAAACAATTTCTAATTCAATTAATAAGTTAGAGCAATTAGATAAGCAAATTGATGAAGGAATGCTTGGATTAACAAAAAAAGAAAGACTTGAATTAGTAAGAGAAAGAGATAAATTGAATCTAGTACTAGGTGGAATTAGAAAAATGGGTGGTTTGCCTAATTTAATAGTTGTATTGGATGCAATTCAAGAGTCTATTGCAATTACTGAAGCAAGAAAGCTAGGAATACCTTTGGTAGGAATTGTTGATACAAATGCTAATCCAGATCTTATTAATTATCCTATTCCAGGCAATGACGATGCTATCAAATCTATAAGATTTTATTGTGATATTATGTCACAAGCTGTACTAGAAGGACTACAAGAAGAGTTAGCAGCTAGAACTGAAGATTTAGGTAACTCAGAAGAAATCTCTACTGAATTAGATGTAGTAAAAGACACAGAAGAAAAAATTACTAATGATGAAATTGCTCCGTCTATAGAAATTAAAGAAGGATTAGAAGAGAAAAAAGTTTCTGATAACTAAGATACTTATACAAATAATTTAAAACTATGGAGTACATATAAATGGAAATAACTGCAAATTTAATTAAGGAGTTAAGAGAAAAATCTGGTGCAGGTATGATGGATTGCAAAAAAGCTCTAAATGAAACCGCAGGAGATATAGAGCAAGCTATTGATTGGTTAAGAAAGAAAGGTCTTTCTATTGCTAATAAGAAAGCAGATAGAGTAACTGCTGAAGGTTTAGTGGTGGTTGAAGTAAGTGGTAATACTGCTGTAATGCTAGAAATTAACTCAGAAACTGACTTTGTTGCAAGAAATGAACAATTTCAACAATTTGTGAAACAATTAGCAAAAACGGCTTTAAAATCTGATGGTACCATAGAACATCTGAAAACTCTTTCTTTTGAAGGTAGCAAGACAGTTGAAGAAAGTTTGGTGTCTTTAATTTCTACTATTGGAGAAAATATTTCTATTAGAAGAATGAAAAAAATTGAATCAGATACAGGTATAGCTTCTTACATACATAACGCAATAGTTGAAGGATTGGGTAAGATTGGTGTTTTAATTACTTTAACAAAACAGGTTGCTATTGATACTTTTATTAAGCAACTTGCTATGCATATTGCAGCTAATAAACCTAAATCACTAGATATTATTTCTTTAGATAAAGATATTGTTGAAAGAGAAAAATCTGTACAAAGAGAAATGGCATTACAAACAGGTAAACCTAAAGAAATTGTTGAAAAAATGTTAGAAGGAAAAATAGCAAAATTTTATCAAGAGGTTTGTTTGTTAGAACAGCCGTTTGTTATGGATCCTGATAAAAATATAGCTAAGGTTCTGAAAGAACATGATACTACGATAAAAGAATATGCTTATTTTATACTAGGAGAAGGTATAGAAAAGCATCAGATAGATTTTGCCGAAGAAGTTGCCAAAACTATTCAAGGTTAAGCAGGCTAAAAATAGTCTCTTTTTAGAGGCTATTTTTTTGTATGATTGATAATTAAATAAAATAGAGTGAAGTAACATGAATTATAAGAAAATATTACTAAAATTATCTGGGGAAGCTTTATATGATAAGAATAATGGAGTTATATCTAAAGCTAAATTAGTACACTTTGTTAATGAGATTAAATCTATTACAGAAATGGGTATTAAGGTTTCCATAGTGATGGGTGGTGGCAATATCATTAGAGGAGAGAATATCAAAAATTTGGAAATATCTAGATATAAAGCTGATAATATGGGGATGTTAGCAACAGTAATTAATTCTATAGCTCTTGAAGATGCTTTAATCAATAATAACGTGAATGCAGTGTTGTTATCGGCTATAGAAATGAATAAAATATGTAATTTTTATTCGGCTCAATTAGCTAATAGTTATTTGGATAAAAATACGGTTGTAATTTGTGCTGGAGGTATTGCAAATCCACATTTTTCTACAGATACAGGGGCAGTTTTGCGAGGATTAGAGTTGGGTGTAGATGTTGTTTTAAAAGGTACACAGGTTGATGGTGTTTATGATAGCGATCCTAAACATAATCCAAATGCTAATATGTTTGAAAAGATATCTTATGATGATGTTTTAAATAAACAATTAAAAATAATGGATAATACGGCAATTATTTTAGCAAAAAAAGAGAAGTTACCAATTATTGTGTTTAATATTCATGAAGCAGGAAACTTAAAAGAAATTATTTTAAAAACAAAAAATCACAGTATAATAGCCTCATATTAATCACGAATACTAAATAACTAAATTGATAGGAGATGCCATTGTGGTTGATTTAAAAGCTTTACGAAATGATAGTATTATTAAAATAGAAAAAGCGTTAGATGCTTTAGATAAAGATTTATCAACCCTTAGAGTAGGTAGAGCTAGCCCATCTATTTTAGATTCTGTTAAAGTAGACTATTTTGGCTCTATGGTTCCTATTACTCAAGTGGGTACTATTACCACTCCAGAGCCTAGAATGATTATGGTTAATGTATGGGATAAAGCACATATCATTGCTGTAGAAGCGGCTTTGAGATCTTCTAACTTAGGTATGAGTCCAGTGGTGGATGGTAATAAGATTAAATTAATTGTTCCAGTATTAACAGAAGATAGACGTAAAGAATTAGTAAAAAAATCACATGAATATGCAGAAAAATCTAAGATATCTTTACGTCATATAAGAAAAAGTTATTTTGATGAACTAAAGGTTTTACAGAAAAATAAAGAAATTACAGAAGATGAATATAAATTGGAGTCAGATTCTTTTGAAAAATCTCTAAAAAGTTTTAATGATAAAGTTGATACAACAATAGAGAAGAAATCAAAAGAAATAATGACAATTTAAGGATACGACTTGTCTAATAGTTTACAGCATATAGCAATAATTATGGATGGTAATAGAAGGTGGGCTAAGCAAAATAACTTAACCATTTTTGAGGGACATGAAATAGGTAGCAAAAACATACAAACAATCTTGCAATGTGCTATAAATGATGGTGTAAAATATTTGTCTTGTTATGCTTTTTCTTCTGAAAATTGGTTGAGAGATGAGCAGGAAATAGAATATTTAAAATTTATTTTAAGCAATTATTTACAAAATGAAGTGGAATATTTCGTAAAGCATAAAATTAAATTTGTAACCATAGGTGATTATACAAAGTTTGGTAAAGAAATATCAAATAGTATTCAACGCTTAGAAAAAAGAACACAAGATTTTGATGCTATCACATTTATTATAGCACTTAACTATGGTTCTAAAGATGAAATACTTAGAGCGGTTGATAATATTTGTCATGATGTTCAGACAGGAGTAGTTACACTACCTATTAAAGAAGAAGTTTTTAAGTCTTATATGTATACTAAAGATTTTCCTGATCCTGATTTATTGATTAGAACTGGTGGAGAGATAAGGTTAAGTAACTTTTTTTTATGGCAATTGTCTTATACAGAGATGGTATTTATTGATACTATGTGGCCTGATTTCAAAGAGCAAGATTTTAAAAAAGCCATGCAAACTTTTTATTTACGTAAAAGAAGACATGGTAAGTAAGAATATATTATTAACTTAGGGAAATTAAATAGTGAGTGTGCCTCTAAATAATGCTAAATTAAGTAATTTTTATTCAAGAACAATATCATCTTTGTTTTTATTCCCTCCTGTATGTTTTGCTGTATATTATGGTGGATTTTTATACTTCTCTTTATTATTTATTACTATAGTATTTGCTGGTTATGAATGGAGTGATATAACTGGTAAATGGTCTTTTGGATTAGACTCAATGGTATTAATTACTTTTGTTGTTTTAAGTATGACTTGTTTTTATATGAACTATAAGGTATTAGGTTTAATATTCATAGCAATTGGTTCTTATTTATCGTATTTAGCAGTAATTATAAGAAAAAGATCGGAAGCTACTCCCATAATTCCTGCTTATCTTAACAGGCCTTCTTGGTTTTTTTGGGGATCTATTTATTTATCTGTATCATTTTCTGCCATGTCTTACTTAGTGAATGTTGATGGAACAGGAATGACCATATTATGGGTATTTATGGCTACAATTTTTAATGATGTATTTGCCTATTTATTTGGATCTATACTAAAAGGTAAAAAAATAGCTGTAAAAATTAGTCAGGGAAAAACTTGGTCTGGATTTTTTGCAGCTTCTATTTTTACTACTATATTGTCATATACTTTTGCGGTCTATGTTGGTTCTAATAATGAATTATTTATTATAGTTATAGGTTTCTTTATCGCTTTCTTTGCTCATTTAGGTGATTTTTTAGAATCTTATATGAAACGTTATATAGGAATAAAAGATAGTTCAAACCTTATTCCAGGGCATGGGGGTATTCTAGATAGAATTGATGCTATAGTTATGGTAAGCGTATATATTAGTATATTAAGTATCATTATAGGTAAAAGCCCCCTATATATGTAGAGGAAAGAAGTATAAATTTTTACTATTTTAGATTTTGTACTATTTAAAAATTCTTAATTTGATATTGAATTTTTCCTGCTACAGTAGTTAAAAGTAAGAAATTAGGTAAAAGCGTAACAGTTTAATAATAACAAATAGACAAAATAAATATTTTTGTTGTACAGTGATAAGTGTTATGACAACAAAAGAATAAAGAAGGTTAGTGATGAAAAAAGAACTTTTATTAAAGGCTAGTGCTGAAAAGATATTTTTTGCTTTATCTGATGTAGAAGAACAAAAAAAATGGATAATAGGATTAGATCGGATTGAGTTTCCAGAAGGAGATGGGGTTGGTAAGCCTTTTTTATTGTATTTAAAAGAAGGAAACAAGATTAATAAATATAATGGTGTTACCAATGCAAAAAGAGATAATGAGTATTTAGAAGTGACAAGTTACAATGATTATTTTGAAAACAAAATAAAATATACTTTAGAAAAAGTAGATAATACTACTACTAAGTTAATTATTGAAAATGAAATAGTAATGCGTAAGCTTATAGCTAAAATAATATGGTTTATGGCTGGTAAATTATTGTCATACTTTATGTTAAAAATCATGTTTAGTAAGTTTAAAAATATAGTGGAATCTAAGTAAATTAAAATTAGATAGAATATTGTCTTAAATTAAAGATTACTCTACCAATAATATTAAAATCAGCAAGAATTATACTATCTACTCCCACTAGAAAACAATTACAATTCACTAAAAAATTAAACATTAGTTTAATTACAAATATCTATATAAAAAGTTCTTGCAATTAATATACTTATGATGTATAGTATATTTATTAGGCGTAAGATAAAGTAGAAAATGGCAACAATAAGATATAAGAAACAATATAAGAATTAAAGCAATGACATGAAGAAGTAAATAAGCAGGTATCATATTAGAGATACAATGTTATATAATTTAAAGAAGTGGTAAATCAATAAAGGATATAACTTAATACATATATATTGTTAATGGTAGGTATACCAAAGGCATCTAACAATATAATGTTGTATTAAACTAATATAGAATTATTTGTACAAAGTAGTAAGTATTATGTAGTGTCGTATACGGTAGGGCTATACAACCTTATTGTTACGATGGATATTAAGATTATAAACTTTATGGTTTAACTTGTTTTTACCAAAATACCCATCTATCTTGGGACTCTCTATTTTGGTAGGTAATAGGGGGAAATTATTGGTAAAATTCACGACCTAAAAGGTTATGAGTGATGACATTTTATTAGGTTTAGAGTAGATATAGTGAATTTACCAATTTTATAATACTATATATTATCGGATAAATATTGATATTATAGTTACAATAATTAAAGTACAAAAACCTGCAATAATATCATCCATCATAATTGCAATAGAGCCTTTGAAAGAGGTTTCTGCAGTTTTTATTATCCAAGGTTTATAGATATCTAATAGTCTAAATATAATAAAAGCTAATATTGCTAATATTACACTTTCTCCTACCAATAAAAGTGCAATACTTTGTCCAACAACTTCATCAATTACTATATAAGAAGGATCCTCATTGCTATTACTAAAAATTTTATCACATACAAAAATACCCACAATAATAAATAAGGTAGTAAGTACGATGAGTATAGAGTGGCTAAGCCAAAATAGAGGTAGATAAAATAACAAAGTAACAAAAGACGCTACAGTGCCAGGAGCTTTTTTTGCATATCCAATACCACCTAATGTGGCTATTATAAGGTAACGATTTTCTTTTGTATAAAAATTTTCAGGAATATTAAAAAACTTTTTTATCATTACTTAACAAATCCTACTGTATTAAACATTAATCCTTTTAGCTCAATTTTATGATAGTATAAAATATAAATATAGAAAAGTATTTTTGTATTTAATTGGAAAAATTATTTAGATTATCATTAATAATATGGTATATAGTGTATTAGTACTGGTATTTTAATACATAATTGAATTAGGTTTTATCTATGCATATTTATAAATCTCCTGATATAGAAAATTACTATACAGTAGTTCCTGGAGACAGGGTTTTATCTTTATTAGATGCAACATTTATTATGTGGTTAATACCAATAGTAGTAATTGGTGTTATTATCGCTCTTATATATGGGTTGCTGAAGTTTCACGATATACCAAAAAGAAGGTTTGAAAAATTAGAAATTGCTCAGTTTTCTTTAATTAATATTTTGTGTCTTATTGGTTGGGTTTATCATGTGTATTGGATAATAGCTTTAATTATTGCATTTACAGATTGGAAAGCTTTGGAAAATTCAATAGTAAGAGTTCTTAGAAGATCTCGTGTTCTTATTCAAGATGATCCTGAAGATCCTTCTAATAAAGCCCCCGATTCAGAATTAGAAGAAAAAGATATAGTGGAGCTAAATACAAAAAAACATCCTAGTAAAATATCATTAATAAAAAAATACTTTAAAAGGAATAAAGAATAATGCTAGAGTCTTTAGCGGTATATTCACTATTTTGTTATATGTTAGTTAGATTCAAAATAGTAAAAGGGAATACAAAAAACTATATTATTATGGGTGCTATTGGTTTATCTGCAGTTTTATTACTGTTTATGGTATCAAGATATTATGCATTTATTGATTTAACTAAGAGCGCTACGGTTAAAGCTAGTCAGATTTCTTTTAGAACTCCAGCTGGCGGTGAAATTATTAAGGTTTATGTTCGCCATAATCAAGAAGTAAAAAAAGGCGATATTATTTTTACAATTGATACGTATAGATACGATATTCAAATGACATCTTTAAAATCAGATTTGCAAGCTCAACAAACCACATATGAGACAATTAAAAAAGATTTAAGTAGATTAGAGAGATTAAAGCGCGGAGGCTTTGTATCTGATAGTGAACTTGAAAATAAAAGAGCCGCACTTTTTAGTCAAAAAAAATTAGTATCTTCCGTGCAACAACAGATAGATGATTTACTGTGGAAAATAGGTAAAGCTACAATTATAGCTCCTGAAGCTGGCGTAGTTAATATAATTTACTTATCAGATGGGCAATATTTACCAGAAAATAGAATATCTAGTATTACCCTATTTACTAAGCGTAAATTTTTAGAAGTTAGAATACCAGATCAAGTTTATTCATACATAACGGTTGGAGCATTTTCTGAATTTTTTGTTAATGCTTATCCAGGTAAGATTTTTAGAGGTAGAGTACAAAGTATTTCAAAATCCACAGGTGAAGCTCAAGGTCCAATGTCTGCTTTAAGGCCTCAAAATGTTTCACAGTTAGTGAGACAAGGTAGTGAAGGTATTGGTAGAACAGTAATAATAGAATTTGTAGAACCAGAAGAGGTAGATATTCCTGTAGGCTCTAACGGACAAGCATGGATTACAGCTGAAAAAGAGAGTGAAATATTAGCTCTAGTAGATATTCTAGCTGGAATGATTTTAAGAGCTGCAGCAGTTGAATCATATTTAGGTGCATTATTTTAATTTCTGTAAAAAGATTCCAATAAAATGAGTACAGATAAACATATAAAAATAATTAGTCAGAATAGAAGAGCTTATTTTGATTATGAGATTACGGAAAAATTTGAATCAGGTTTAGTACTATTAGGTAGTGAAATTAAATCTTTAAGAGCGGGTAAATGCTCAATTAACGAAGCTTATGTTACTAGAAAAGGTATTACAGAGCTAGAATTAGTTAATGCTTTTATTCCAACTAATCTTACATCTTCTTATTTTAACCATGATGAAAAGCGATCTAGAAAGTTGCTTTTACATAGGAGAGAAATCAATAAGATTATAGCTTTTATATCTAAAAAAGGATTTACGGCTATACCATTAAAATTATATTTTAAAAATCATAAAGTTAAACTTGAACTTGGTTTAGCTAAAGGGAAAACAGAAGTAGATAAAAGACATAGTATTAAAGAACGTGACTGGAAAAGAGAACAATCAAAAGTAATTAAAGCTTATAATGTTAAATCATAGGATAATTTGTTGATTTTTTATTGTAAGTATTGTATTACTTAGATGATATATAGAGAATTTTATTAAAAAGGTAAGATATATAATGGCAAGAGTAACTATTGAAAATTGTTTACCTAGTGTTAATGGTCATTTTGAGCTAGTTATATTAGCTAGTGAGAGGGCAAAGCAAATTTTAGCTGGTAAACGAACAGAAACTACTAAAAAAGGTATAAAGACTCATGTTACCGCATTAAGAGAAATTGAAGAAAAAACGGTATCTATTGAGGCTTTAAGAAGTAATATACATGATAGAATAAATAATATTGCTCTTGAAGATAGAGAATCAGATCATGATGAAATTAATGATTTAGTAGAAGAATTACAAACTTCTACGTTTATACCTGGTGAACTAGAAGAAATTAATGAAGTTAACGATTTGTTTGATGCTGAGTCTGATAGTAAATCAAAATAATTAGTTTTATCCATAATTTTAATTTTTTCTATAATTTCCTATATTTATTAATTGATAGGTTATAGGGCAGTGCAAGTAAGCGATTTTTTATTAGAGATAGAAAAATACTTAACTAAGGTAGACTATAATTTACTGAAAAAAGCGTGTTTATTTGCAGAAAAAGCTCATAGTGGTCAAAAACGAATATCTCAAGATGACTATATAACACATCCTTTAGCTGTTGCTTATAATTTACTTAAACATTCCTTTGATACTCATATTATATGTGCGGCTATTTTGCATGATGTGATAGAAGATACACATATTACTAAAGAAATCATTATAGAAAATTTTGGCGAAGATATCACTCATCTAGTTTTAGGGGTAACAAAATTAGATAAATACCAGTTTAGCACAGCAAAAGAAGCTAATATAGAAAATTTTAGAAAATTTATCCTCGCTTTCATTGATGATATTAGAATATTAATCATTAAAATTTTTGATAGACTAGAGAATATTAAAACTATCCAATACATACCTAAAGAAGAAAAACGAAAAAGAATTGCCAAAGAAACTTTAGATATTTATGCTCCTTTAGCACAACGTCTATCGTTGCATAGTATCAAAGATGAAATGG
>WWPM01006703.1:6259-35489 GCA_023279145.1 Glomeris maerens | reverse complement strand
TAAAAATTTATAGTAGGGTAAAAAAACCTTATTCCATATGGAAAAAAATGCAAAAAAAGAAATATTCATTTGAAGAGGTAAATGATATTTTAGGTATAAGAGTTATAGTGGATAGTACAGCAGATTGTTATGAGGTTTTATATCTTATACATACTCATTATAGAGCTATTTTTGCAAGATTTAGGGATTATATTAGTGCACCTAAAAATAACCATTATCAATCTTTGCATACTTGTATTTTATTTAATAATAAAAAAATTGAAATACAAATCAGAACATATGATATGGATAGTTTTGCAGATAAAGGTATAGCATCACATTGGAACTATAAGTCTCCAGCTAATAAATTATATGATATTTCTCAATATTCATGGTTACAGAATTTATGGGCTATTATTAATGGTAGTGATGTTGATATGGAAGACATTTATGAATATTCTAAAATGGAATTATTTTCGGATGAAGTTTTTGTGATGACACCAAAAAGAGAAGTGGTATCGTTACAAAAAGGTGCAACAGCTCTTGATTTTGCGTATTCAATTCATTCTAGTATTGGTAATACCTGTAAAGAAGTTTTAATTGATGGTATATCTAGACCAATCTTTACTACCTTAAAAAATGGTGAAAAAGTTGAAATTATTACCGATAAAAAACAAGAACCTCAAACTTATTGGTTATCTTTTGTTAAAACAGGTATAGCCAAATTTTCTATAAAAAGATATCTTAATCAAAAGCATCGTAAAGATGTTACTGAACAAGCTTTAGCTTTATTAAAATATAATTTTGAAAAAGAAAATCTAAGTTTTTATCAAGAACTAATGCCAAAAATTATGGATATAGCAAATACTAAGTCTGAAAAAACTCTTTTTGATCAAATATTAGAAGGTAAAATTAAAGTATCAGAAATTATTGCTCATCTGTATCCGCATCTAACCGTACAGAAAGAAATCATACATAGAGATATTATTAATATAAAAGATGGAGAAGGTCACGATGTGTACTTTTCTAAATGCTGTTTTCCCATTAATAAAGATCCTATTTTGGGTGTATTATTACCTAATAATAAAATAGAAATACATCATGCTAATTGTGAAATTATTCTTACTAATTCCAATCATTTGAATATTATAGAAGCTTCGTGGCATAAAAGAAATTCTAATTTTTATAAAGCAAAAATTAGAATAAAAGTAATGGATAAATTAGGTATTTTAAGAGATATTACCTCTATTATTACAGAAAATAATATATTTATTAATAAAATTGATACGAAACGAGATTTTTCTAGTGATCATTATGTTTATTTAAGTATAGTTATATTGGTACAAAATATTAAAAGCCTCAATAAACTTATAGAAAGTTTATCTAATAAATGCGACTATATACAAAATATAGAGAGATTAATCACGTAAAGGAACATATGCAAAAAATATTAGGAGTTAATGTAGATCATATAGCTACTTTAAGGAATGCAAGAAATGAATCTTATCCAGATTTAATTGCTTTAACTCGTATAGCACAAAAAGCAGGAGCAAATCAAATTACAGCCCATTTACGAGAAGATAGAAGACATATAAAAGATCAAGATATGCTGGATTTAAAAAAACATATATCTCTTCCTTTAAATATGGAAATGGCTTTAACAGAAGAGATGTTTGAATTTTCTATTAATTTATCTCCTAATAGTGTATGTTTAGTTCCTGAAAAAAGAAATGAGGTTACGACAGAAGGTGGCCTTGATGTTATTGCTAACTATAATTTATTAGAGCAAAAAATAAGATTATTTCAAAATAGGAATATTTTAGTATCTCTGTTTTTGGATGCCGATATGGATCAGATTAAAGCTGGTATAGATTTAAAATGTAACTCTATAGAAATAAATACAGGTTCCTATGCTAACGCTATTGAAAAACAACCTATCTTAAACAATATTAGTAATGTTGCAAAACATATCGTTGCTAATAATGTTAAAGTTCATGCTGGGCATGGTCTTAACCTTGACAATATAGATAATATAACTAAAATAGATGAGATTAGTGAGTTTAATATAGGACATTTTTTAGTTTCTTATGCTTTATTTGTAGGATTAGAAAAATCTGTATCTACAATGAAAGAAAAGATTAGTAAATCTACAAATTAGTACTTAAAGGTCTTTGTATGCTTATTCAGCATGGTATTGATGTTATAAACATTCCTCGTATTGAAAAATTATATCAGCGATTTAATGAAAAATTTATAAGCAGAGTATTTACAGTACAAGAGCAAGAGTATTGTCTTAATAAAAGTTATAATTTTACCGATAAATATACTTATGCTAGTTTAGCTAAGCGCTTTGCAGCTAAAGAAGCTTTTGCTAAGGCTATAGGAGATGGTATTGGATTTATTAATTTTAGAGATATAGAAATAATAAATAATGAGAAAGGTTCACCTCATATAGTTCTTAATAACAAATTGGTTCAATATTTTATGAAAAAGAAATGGAAGAATGCGAATATATCTTTATCATTGAGTGATGACTATCCTATAGCTATAGCATCAGTAATAATTACATATACAATGTAAATTTAACAAGGAAAATAATAATGTCTAAACTATCTTTAAAAAAAATTATCAATTTAAAGAATTTTAAAGGTAAGGCTAAAGTGAAAAGTAGTACAACTTTTTTGGGTAGTGTACTACACAATGTAAAATCTATTTTTATTGCTCTTATAATTGCTCTTATAATTAGGAGTTTTTTAGTACAAGCTTTTTTTATTCCTAGTGGCTCCATGAAACCTAATTTATTAGAAGGGGATTATGTTTTTGTAACAAAATATAATTACGGCTATTCTAATCATTCTTTACCATTTTCTATTCCTTTATTACCAAATAATCGTATATTGTATAATGCTCCTGTTAGAGGTGATGTTATTGTTTTTAAATTTCCAGGTGATAATTCCACAGATTATGTTAAAAGAGTTATAGGATTACCAGGAGATACCATTCAAATTATAGATTCTGTTGTATATATTAATGGTAAGCCACTTAAAAGAGAATATATAAAATCTATCAATCAAGATGGTATGAATATTAAGGTTTATAAAGAATTCATGAAAAATAAAAGTTATCTTATTTGGCAAGTGGAAGGTTTAGGTAATTATGATGCTCAATTTTATGGACCTATTACTTTAGATAAAAGTCATTTTTTTATGATGGGTGATAATAGAGATATGTCAAAAGATAGTCGTTTTACGGAAGTAGGTCCTGTGCCAATAAGTAATTTAGTAGGAAAAGGAGGTATTATCTTTTTTTCTATTAATGGTAGTTTTATAGAAGTATGGAAGTGGTTTACAGAAATTAGATTTGAGAGAATATTTAAAATTATAAAATGATGTTAAATAATCTTGAAATAATTATTAAGTATAAATTCCACGATATTAGACTTCTAAAAAGTGCCTTGACTCATAGCAGTGTTCATTTAAAAAAAAATGATAATGAAAGAATGGAATTTTTAGGGGATAAAATTCTTGGTTTTATCATTGCGCGTTTATTATATGCCAACCATCCTAATAAAAATGAAGGATATTTATCAAAAGAACTCTCTTATTTAACTAGTAAAGAGGTTTTAGTTCAAGTGGCTAATAAATTGAATTTAGTTAATTATCTAAATTTTAAAAATATCTTAATTGAAGAGAGTATGCTTGCTGATGCTATGGAAGCTATTATTGCTGCCATATTTTTGGATTCAAATATTAATCAAGCACAAAAATTTGTGGAAAAAGAATGGCTAGAGTATATAACAAATTATAGTGAAAACACTATTTATAGTGCATTTAATCCAAAAGCGGTTTTACAGGATTGGGCACAAAAAAATAAATTACCTATTCCTCAATATGTTGATATTAAAAAAGAGGGAGATGACCATAACCCAAAGTTTTATATAAAGGTTCATTTAGAAGGTTTTAATGAAGTGGTAGGTGAAGGAAAAAATAAAAAAATTGCCCAAAAAAATGCTGCCGAAAAATTTATTAGCTTATATAAGATAGTTTGATATCTAATACCTTATGTGATAAAAGAATATTTCTATACCATATTTTGAAAGGATTTACTGAATTTAGAACTTCCATTTTAACAAGAAATATGCTACCATAATAAGCATGAAAATATCTATTAATTTTACACTTGATTAATGAAAGAACTGCATATTGATAAATCTAAAGATTATTATAGTATCGGTGAAGTCTCTGAAATATTAGAGTTAGATCAGCATGTTATAAGATTTTGGTGTACCAAATTTTCTAAATTTGTTAAACCTATAAGAAAAGCTGGTTCTCGTCGATATTTTACCCAAAGTGATATTAAAGTACTAAAAACTATTAAAGAATTACTATATGTAAAAAAATTTTCAATAAAGGGTGCACATCTTTTATTATCAGAGAAATCGTCAATAGATATAAATATAGACTTACCAAATTCTAGTATTACCCAAGATAAGCTAGAGCAAATTATTGGTAGATTACAAGAGATACAAAATAAAATTAATACTGTTCTATCAACCAACTTTCAAGGAGAAAAATAATGTTAGTTACGTTAAGACAATTAATGGATCATGCAGCAGAGAATTCATATGGACACCCAGCTTTCAATGTATCTAATATTGAGCAAATCCACGCTGTATTGAGAGCTGCTCGTAATACAGGTTCTCCTGCAGTAATTCAGTTTAGTAGAAGTGCAAGAAAATATGCTACAGATATCTTTATAAAAAAAATGATAGAAGCTGTTGCTATAGAATATAAGGATGTACCATTTGCTGTACACCAAGATCATGGAAATTCATTTGCAACTTGTTTAACGGCTATGCAAAATAGTTTTTCTTCTGTGATGATAGATGGTTCTTTAGAAGCAGATGGTAAAACTATAGGATCTTTTGAATATAATGTTAATATAAGTAAAAAAGTTGTAGAAGCTGCTCATGCTATGGGAGTATCTGTGGAAGGAGAGCTAGGAGTATTAGGATCTTTAGAAACTGGTAAGGGTGATAAAGAAGATGGTCATGGCGCGGAAGGTGTACTAAGCCGTGAACAATTACTTACTGATCCTAAACAAGCAGCAGAATTTGTGAAATTAACGGGAGTAGACTCTTTAGCTGTTGCAATAGGAACTTCGCATGGTGCTTATAAATTTACAAAAAAACCTACAGGAGATATTTTAGCAATTGAAAGAATAGCTGAAATATCTAAAGCAACAGGAGGTGCACATTTAGTGATGCATGGTTCTTCTTCTGTACCACAAAAATATCAAGATATGATTAATGAATTTGGAGGAAAAATACCTCAAACTTTTGGTGTTCCTGTTGAGGAGATTCAAAAAGGAATAAAAAATGGTGTGAGAAAAGTAAATATAGATACTGATTTAAGAATGGCTTGTACTGCTATTATTAGAAAAGAATTATCTTCTAACTTGGCTGAGTTTGATCCTAGAAAATATTTAGGTGAAGCTCTTAAAGGAATGCAAGAACTTTGCGAAGAAAGATACAAAGAATTTTATGCAAGTGATAAAGTTTCTTCTTTCAAAGGTAAATCATTAGAAGAAATGATTACTTTCTATAACAAAAAGTAGCTGTGCATCTTACCAAGTATCATGTAACAAAAATAGTAGCATTGTATATTGTCATTACAGTGTTACTGTTTATCTTATTAAGTTGGAAAAATCCTGTTTATGAAGAAACAACGGTAGTTTTGTTTCCAAAATCTACCGTACATAATGCTAAGATATATTATTCGACTAAATATGGTTACAGAGATGATTTAGCTTTTGATACTAATATGGGTAGCAATTTTTATACTACTATTATAGTTAATATAAATGATAATTTTGTCATTACCTGCAATACATGTACTAAAAAGATTAGTGTTAATAATCAGAGTGCGTATTATAATTTAGGTAAATATCATAGTAAAATTGGCATTGGTATCAAAACAGTCAAAATTCCTTCACAATATTATGATAGAAATATTTATCTTTTAATTACTAGTGTTAATAACAAAGCTGTAATATACATTTCTACTATTGCTCAATATTATAACAAGCAGTTGATACATAGGAAACTTAATACTAATTTCTCTTTTTACGCTGTTTATAATAAAGATAAAAATATAATTATTTCTAATTCCACAGAAGACACATCTTACTATAAACCAAACTATGAAGTACAGAATAATCTTGGAGTTAAAAAAGATAAAACGTCCATATATTTAGATGATAAACTTGTAAAGTATAAAGCTGATAATTTTAATAGAAAAGCTAGTTACGATGCAAAATTAATACCATATAATATTTTATTAGCTTTAATATTAGCTACTATTATTAGTTATATTGTTATTAATATAAGAGATATTATTAGATTTTTACAGCGCCTTAATAAAGAAGGAAAAGTTTTTCTTATAATACTTATTGTATACATAGCAACTTTATTTATATCTTTTTCTCCAGGAATATACGCAAGATGGGATAGTATTACCAATGTTGTTACAGATTTAGGTTATATTAGTATCCCATTTGGTAATTTTTATATGGTTTTGGAGTATCTTTTTTATTTGTTGGGGTATGATAGTCGTGCGATATTTGCTTTATTGATTTTTGCCACAATGATATATTTTTATAGACTTATTTTAATTGAATTTATAAAAAATAAAATTATTATGTATTTACTAATAGCTATTCCTTGCTTTAGTATTGCTATAATTTACTATACTTTACACACACAGAGGTATTATTTAGCTACATTATTTCTTATTTTTGGTATTGTTTTAATGATATATAATCTTACTGTAAAAAAGAAATTATCTATTGTTGCCATTATTGCCTACATTTCTATCTTATTTTCCGCTTTTTTAAGGCAAGATTTTATTATATATTTGCTACCGTTATTATTTTTATATTGGAAAAAAAAGATATCTATTTATAGAACAATACTTGTATCATCAGTTGGTATTATGTCTTTAGTGGTAGTGCTATCCGTACACAAAACTGATATACAAAGTACGTATAAATATAGTTTAATCAACTATGTTTATGCTTTTTATCCTTATGCTGATAAATATCAAAATAGTTTTACTAATAAAGAAAAAAATACTATTACTAAAGTTTTTAATGGTGGGGTATCAAATATAGCAAGACAATATAATAAATTTCCTAGATATTCTGATATCAAATTTTTAAATCATATTGACGCTAACACCTATAAAAAGTTCACTGCATTAGCTATAAAATATATAAAATCTGATCCTTATCCATATATACAACAAAAATTGTTATATCTATATTATGTAGATAAAAAAATATCTTTTGCTATTAATCCTTTTAGAAACTACCCATTAGACTATCCTAATTATGGATTTGATACTTTATCTACAGAAATTGTGCATAATACTACAATATATAAAGATGCTTATAGATTACTTTTACAATGGAATAATACACAGTATGTTACAATTTTATCTTTATTATGTAGTTTATTATCATTTATTTTTATAAGATATATGCCAATATCTGGGATATTATCTTTGTCTTTCTTGCTACATGCTATATTGGTAGTATTGATAGCTCCTGGGATATTAGATATTTATTTTAGTGAGATAGTTTATTGGTTTTATTTTAGTTTTGGTATTATATTGGTTGAATTGTTATTATTTAATAGTCTAAAAAAGGCACAAAATGAAATTGTATAGTATGAATATGCTATTTTTATTGATACTTGTTTTTGGATCATTTATCCTTGGTAATTTTATTTATACTACAGATGTTTTATTAATATTTAAAATACTTGTATCAGAATTATCTTTTATATTTTTATATACCATTGTAGATAAAGGAAATATTAAATTTAAAACTCCTTTTACCATATTAAGTATCCTAGTTGTAGGGCAGTTTTTATTACCAATTTATGGATTCTTATTTTATTCTAAAAGTGTACAATTATTTTCTATCACTATTTCAGTAATAACAACTTTTATTAATTCATTGCTAGTAAGGAATTTAATTTATAGAGGTCTTTCTAAGATTATTAGCTCTAGAATTTCAACAACAATTGCTAGTGCTATTGAAATTTGTTTATTTGCTTTTTTGTTAAATATTGGGATACAAGGAGCACTATATACAACTGTTGTTCGTATTATATATATATATATTATTCCTAGAATAATTTTT
Organism: Glomeris maerens; assembly: GCA_023279145.1. Taxonomy (NCBI): domain Eukaryota; kingdom Metazoa; phylum Arthropoda; class Diplopoda; order Glomerida; family Glomeridae; genus Glomeris; species Glomeris maerens. The sequence continues at coordinate 27,305 of WWPM01006703.1, read as the reverse complement.
AGTATAGATAGGTCAATATAAATATTGACATTAGGGATAGTAATATTATACTTTAATTTAATTACAAAATTGAAGATAATAATACCTAACTTAAGGGGTTATAATGCCTGAGATGGATAAGAAGACTATTTACTTTCAAGCTAATGAAGGGGTAGAAGAAGCCCAGACACTAATTGATGATTTGGAAATATTAAAGCAAAAAATGGAAAAACAAATGAATATTGTTAATAATACATCCGATACTAACGTTCTAAATGGTCATAATGGAGCGTTTGATAGGACTTTTACTTCATTTCAAAAACATATGGAAGAGCAACAATCTATTATGAATAATACTAGGTCAGTGCAAAATATGTTATTAAAATACAATATGGCTGCTGAAACATATACTTTATCATCTCAAAAATCATTAAGAAATATTTGGGCTTTAAGGGTATTAAATATCGCATTGATTGTTATGTTTCCTATTTTAACTTATATTTTTATGTTGCCTTTATTTAATACATCAGTTACTTCCAATGCAAGTATCTTAGAACTTGCGGTTAAATTTACTCCTATGGTATTTGTATTTGGTGCAATAGTTTATTCTTGTTATATAGAAAGATCTCACTATAAGAGAGCTGCAGCAAACAAAGAATTAGGTTTAAAGTTATCTTTATTAGATTTATATTTAAAAGATATTCCTGCGAGCGATGCTGATATGATTAAAATAGAGTTATCTAGATACTTATTTAACTCTATTAATTTAACTAATAAATAAGTATATTTGGTAATTTTTTATGTTGGTAGACTATATCAATAATAGAAGTATATATATTGGTTTATCTATTTCTTCGGTTTTGGATATTATGGCTAAGATGGATTTCTCTTCTAAGAGTGATGGGAAGTACGAAGTTGATGGTGATAAAGTGTTTTATATATTGTCAACTATGAATGCTAAACCTGTATCAGAAGGTATATGGGAGTCTCATATTAAGTATATAGATATACAGTATATTATTAGTGGTAAAGAGGTTATTGGTTATACTAATGTAAATCATCTTACTGTTGATAAACCTTATAATAAAGAGAAAGATATCACTTTCTATCAAGGTAATTTAAGTAACTATGTTGAATTAGAAACAGGTATGTTTATGTTATTGTATCCGCAAGATGCTCATATGCCAATGATTTCTATCAATCATGTGGGAAAACCTATTAGAAAAGTTATTTTTAAAATAGCTGTATAAGTTTTACCCTTGTTTAAGATAATTTACTGCTGTTTTATCAAATATTTTTAGTAAATAATTTACCTTTTGTTTTATGTTTTTGTTTTGTTCTGCCATTGTAAATAGGTATTTGGCATATTCCATAGAGGGAACAAAATATTTATGATGGATATTAAGATTAGTAATTTTTAAATATTCAAATCCGCTTTGATTAATTCCTAAAACATCTCCAAAACCTCTGAGTTCTAAGTCTTTCTGTGCTATATAAAATCCATCATTAGTATTTTTTAGAATAGATAATCTTTCTTTAGCTATTTTTGAAATGTTTTGACTATAAAGTAAAATACATCTTCCTTCAATGCTACCTCTACCAACTCTACCTCTCAATTGATGCAATTGCGCCAATCCAAAACGATCTGCATCTTCTATAATCATAATGTTGCACTCAGGAATATCAATACCTACTTCAATTACTGTTGTGCTAATTAGTAGTGCCCCTGATGTTTCTTGAAAGGCGTTAATAATGCTATTTTTATCATCTGAAGACATTTTACCATGGATTAAAAAAATTTTATAATCCATACCTCCAAACTCTTGTTTAAGATGGTTATATCTATTAGTTACAGAAGTCAGATCTACTTTTTCTGAATCTTCCACTAAATGACATACCCAATATATTTTTTCTTTATTTAATAAAGCATTTTTAACTGATGATACAACTTCTTGGAATCTATTTATATTAACAGTTCGTGTAATTATTTCTTTTTTATTATTGGGTTTAGTTTTGATATCATATGTTTCTATATCTCCATATAAAGATAATGCTAAAGTTCTTGGTATAGGGGTAGCAGTTGCTAAAATTATGTTAGGATTATTACCTTTTAAACTTAATTTAACTCTTTGTTCTACACCAAATCTATGTTGCTCATCTACAATAATTAAGCCTAATTTGCAAAATTTTACATTTTCTTGAAACAAAGCATGAGTACCTACCACAAGATTTATTGCATGATTATTTAAATCCTTAAGAATTTGTTGTTTAATTTTAGGCTTCTCTTTTCCTTTTAGCAGAGTCACTTTAATATTTAATTTATCTGCATAATAAACAAAATTATTATAGTGTTGTGTTGCCAATATCTCTGTTGGTGCCATAAAAGCTACTTGGTAGCCACTTTCTATGGCAAATAATGCTGAGATAAAACTAACAATAGTTTTTCCACTACCCACATCTCCTTGTAAAAGAATACTGCTTTTATTAGCATTGGCTAAAGTTTTTTTAATTCCTTTAATTGCTGATATTTGGTCTTCTGTTAATTTGAAAGGTAGATGTTGCAGGAGAATTTTATTTAATTTATTGTTAGGTATAATTACTATAGAATTTTCTTGTTTTTGTTGTCTTGATTGTAATAAGCTTAAATGATAAGCAATCATCTCATCTATTGCTATTCTCGTAATATTATTATAACTAATATCAATATCTTGTTGTGATTGTGGGTTATGTATATTTAATAAACTAGTTTTAAAACTAGTAAATTTATCATTTAGTAAGCGTTCATTTAACCATTCAGGTATATCACAAGACTCTAATATTCTTAAAGATTGTTGGATATAATTATGAAATTTTTCTGATGTAATATGTTGATGTTTTCTATATTCAGCATCAATAGTTTTTAAATTTTTAGCTAATTCTGGTTGTACTATTTTTGGGTGATTAAAAACAATATCTTGCTTATATATTTCAGGATTACCTACCACTACTACTTCTTTATTAAGAGGTAAATATCTGTCTAAGTAGTTAGGATACATCTTAAAAAACATTAATATTACTTCGTTATGTGCAATATCTTGGCAGATAACTTTTGTTATTCTTGGAGTTTTAAGATAAGAGATAACTTTAAGTTTAATAACACAGCATTCTTTAATACGTAACTCTTTTACTATAGAGCAAAAATTTCTTTTTATTATATTAGTAGGAAAATAAAATAGTAAATCTATTACTCTTTTTATTCCTATATTAGTAAGCTTATCTAATGTTTTTTCGTTGATACCGTTTAAAGTATTGATAGGTTTAATTAAATCTAATATACTTGATTCCATATTTCATGATAGTAGGTTAATGCTTAAGAATATAAATGAATTAAACAGTATTTTAAATCAAAACACAAATCATTATTTATCAGGTATAACTAAAGATTTTGAGAAGTTTTTACTTAGTTATATGGCTGAGAAGTCTAAAAAAGATTGTTTAATTATTTTAAATGATGATACTAGTGCCAATAAGCTTTCAGAGTTTATGCATATATATGTTCCTAATGTTAATACTTATTATTTCCCCAGCTTTGGAGGAGAACCGTATCAAAAAACTGCTATTAATAAATCAATTATTACCCAGCGTATTAACACTTTATGTAATTGTTTAGTAAATGATCATACTCAAAGAGTAGTTATTACTTCCACATTGGGATTATTACAAAAAACAATTGCTACTAAATATTTAAAAAATAGATTTTTTAAAATTACAACTAAGCTAACTTTAGAATTAGAAGAGCTAGTAGATTTTTTGATAAGTAATAATTATACTAGAACTTCTCTTGTGGTAGAAGAGGGTCAATTTAGTATTAGAGGAGGTATTATAGATATATACACTCCTAATATGGGAACATTAAGAATAGATTTATTTGATAATGTGGTAGAGAAAATAAAAAAATTTGATGTGTATTCACAAAAAACCACAGAAATTATTGATATGGTTACTATTAATCCTTCTTGCGAGATACTGTTATACAAAGAAACTATAGATAATTTTAAATATAACTATAAAACAAAATTTGGGCAAAATGATACCTTATTTCAATTAATAGAAAATAAGATTATGCCCACAGGTATAGAAAATTATTTAAGTTTTTTTTATGATGAAACAGCATCTATTGTTAATTACCTTAATGCACCTGATATTTTTATTTATGAAGATTGTATAAAAAAAATATCTACTATAGTTGATAATTATAAAACTGAATACGCTTATAGAGTAGATAATAACAACATATTTAAAAGTGATAAAGATATAGTTCCCGTAGCTCAATTATTACTATCAACTGATGATGCATCCAATATACTCAACAATAATAGAGTTATTACTCTTAATAGCTTTAAAAATGATAAATACAATAGTATAGATTTTAATATTGTATCTATTAAGCCATTACTACTAGGAATTAAGCAAGAAGCAATATCTGATACTTTAAAACTTATAAATATTATTAATAATAATCAGCAATATAAGTTTATTATTTTTGTTACTTCGGAGATATTTTTAGAACAGTTAATTACAAATTTAAAAGAGCAGAAATTAATATATTCCTTTACACCAACCGATAACTTAAAAATTACAATTTTATACTCTCTTGCTAGTGTATTAGATGAAGGTTTTACACTTAATGATACCATTGTACTATGTGAAAGTGAAATTACAGGTGTGAAAAAAACTTTTTCCACAAAAAGAATTAATCCCAATAAAATACTACGACATTTATCTTCTATAGAACAAAACGATATTATAGTACACGAAAATCATGGGATAGGACAATATAAAGGTATCAATACCATTAATGCTAATGGTATTGAGCATGATTTTTTAGAAATTTGGTATCAAAATAATGAAAAACTATATGTTCCTGTAGAAAATATAGATTTAATCAGTCGTTACGGTAGTGCTGATAGTGAAGTATTATTAGATAAATTAGGTTCAAAAACTTTTGAAAAAAGAAATCTTAAAATAAAAGATCAGATAAAAGATATTGCTTATGATTTAATTAAAATCGCTGCCAATAGAAAGCTAAAAAAAGCTCCTATCATTGATATAAATAAAGTAGATTATGATAAATTTTTAGCTAAATTTCCTTATGTAGAAACTACCGATCAACTTAATACTATTAATGATGTGGTTAATGACCTCATTTCAGGATATCCCGCAGATAGGCTAATTTGTGGCGACGTAGGTTTTGGTAAAACAGAAGTAGCCATGAGAGCAGCTTTTTTAATTGCTAATTCTGGTTATCAAGTGGCTATTATTACTCCCACTACATTACTCTGTAATCAGCATTATAATAATTTTTATAGTAGGTTTAGTGATACTGCTATTAAAGTACAGCAGTTATCTCGTTTTGTTACTCCTAAAGTAAAAAATACTATTAAAGAAGAAATAGCATCAGGAGAAGTAGATATTATTATAGGTACTCATGCTTTGTTATCAAACGACATAGTATTTAAAAATATCGGATTAATAATTGTAGATGAAGAACAAAGTTTTGGGGTTATACATAAAGAAAAACTTAAAGCTTTAAAAGAAGAAGTGCATATTATAACCTTAAGTGCTACTCCTATACCAAGAACAACACAATTAGCATTTAAAGGTATAAAAGATTTAAGTCTTATTACTACTCCTCCTGTTGATAAGCTACCTATTAGTACGTATATTATGCCAGTTGATTATTTAAGTATAAAAAAAGCAATAAATAAAGAAATAGAACGTGGTGGACAAATTTATTTTGTATGTCCAAAAATATCTGATATTCATTCTATAATTGAGATGATAGATAGTTTAGGTACTAATTGCTCTTATATTTTTGCCCATGGACAACTTTCTTCTGATAACTTAGAAAAAAATATGCTTGATTTTCAAAATAAGAAATATGATATGCTGATTTCTACTAATATCATTGAGTCTGGCTTAGATTTACCTAATGTTAATACAATTATTATTTTTCGTTCAGAAATATTTGGGATATCACAATTATACCAATTACGCGGTAGGGTAGGTAGAAGTAATATTCAGTCATTTGCTTATTTACTTTATGATGATAAAAAACCATTGACTTATAAAGCAGAAAAAAGATTACAATTATTACAACAATTAGATTATCTAGGGGCTGGTTTTTCTTTAGCTAGTTATGATTTAGATATGAGAGGAGCAGGTAATTTACTAGGAGAAGAGCAATCGGGTCATATAAAAGAAATAGGATCTGAGATGTATCAAAAATTACTAGAAAAAGAAATAAATTATCTACGAAATTCCAATGTTAATACAGATTATGATAATTTTAATCCTAATATAAATTTGAATATACCCATATTAATCCCTAAGAAATATATCCCAGATATACAAACTTCTATGGAGATGTATCAAAGAATAGGGCAAATTAAAAATATATTAGAAATACAAGATATTGTTGAAGAAATGGAAGATAGATTTGGTACTTTACCTTATCAAGTTACTAATTTATTAAAATCTATTGAACTAAAAATACATTGTAGAAAAGCTAATGTAGAAAAACTAATATTTGGAAATAAAGGAGTTTCTTTAAATTTCTATAATAATGTTTTTCCTAATGTTGCCAATTTATTGGCTTTTATAGAAACCAATAAACAACTTCTATCTATTAAACCTAATAGTACTATTTTGATTAATACTGAAAATCAAGAAACGCCGTTACAAATACAAACTGTAATAAAGATATTACAAGATTTATCTAATCTATTAAGTGCATAATAAAATTATTATTTTATATATAAAAAATTATATTGGTGATTTTTTATATTCATACTATATACTCATTATGGGTTGCCTCTAAAAAGCCCATCTTTGTAGCTATTATAGCTAAAAGATTTAATTTCATATTTCAAAAAGGAAAAGTTTATGAAAAAACTGTTATTAATTATGAGTTTTGCATTTGCGACCTCTGGTGCATTTGCAGAAGCTCCCAATACCACCTCTCCTGAGGTAACTAAAGCATCAACAGAACAATCTAGTGTAAAATCATCCACTAAACCTAAAAAAGCTAAAGTTGATGTTGGCGAAGTATCAATGAAAACTATGAATCCTTATTCTGATATTTGGTATTTCAGTTATATGAATTCTACTAGACTAGTTAATGATAGAGATCCTATAACTGGAGAGAAAGACGGTAAAAGATTCATTAATGGTACAAGAGTCATGATGAAAGGTACTTTTGGAGTATCAGATGATTTGAATTTAATTTTTACTGTTGGTAGTGGTTTGAAAATTAGAGAAGATGAAGGTGGAAGTGGATCAAGTTTAGATTTTGCTTATACCACAACGAGTCTTTTTATTGCACCATCAAGACAAATGGGTTGGATTTGGGGTGCTGGGGTTAATTTAACTTTCCCACCACAAGATTATGGTCAATTAGCAGGTAGCGAATATAATACAGATATTATTGTTGGCCCGCAGGTATCTTTAAACTATGTAAGTCGTGAATTTGTAATATTTAGTAGATTAACTCATTCTTTTGATCCAATTGACAATTCTAATGAAGATCTATTAATGGGCTATAATCCTTTAGATCCTTCACATAAACCTGTAGAGCCTGCACATTGTGGCGATAGAGTTGGTGATGATTGTAAATCTTCATTAACTGCTGGTGGTGTAGGTGTAAGTTATTCTTTAACTCCTAGTGATTCAATATTTGTAGGTACGTATGCAACTTCCGATTGGAGACAAGCATATATGGACAGATATACAGTATCATTATCAGCTGGTTATGGTAAAATATTAGTATTTGGTAGTATGCCATTTAAAGTTAATCTAGCAATGCACCATACTGTTATTAGCCCTGATAGTGAAGGTCCAGAAACTGGTGTTCATATCTTTTTAATGCCTATTTTCTATAAAGGAAAAGCTGCTGGAACACCTGCTCCTAAAAATTCATAATTAATATTTCTACTATCTAAGGTTAATTTATATATCTAAAATAGCCTTAGATAGCTCTATCATTACATTATAAGTTTTTTTATCTATATCAAAAATAGGGTTGTATTCTGTAAGTTCTAAACATTTAAATTTAGGGTGGTCACTAATAATACTTAAGTTATAAGCAATATCTTCTGGATTAAGTCCATTTGGATTAAAACATCCAGTTCCTGGTGTAAATTCAGGACTCATTGAATCCATATCTATAGAGACACCAAAATAATTAGTGTTTTTAGATACATGATGTACAGCTTCTTCAAATACTTCATCGATATCATATTTAGCTATATCTTCCATATAAAACACCTTAATTCCTAGGTAATTCATTAATTCTTGTTCAGCAGGTTCATAGTCTCTTGTACCAATAAAACATAAATTTGTAGGTTTTATTTTATTATTAATTAACCCTGTAAGTCTTTTATCTCCATATCCCATTAAATGAGCTACTGGCATACCATGTACATTTTTTGAATCTGACGTTTTTGGTGTATGGGAGTCTAAATGAGCATCTACCCAAATTAAACCAAAATCTCCCTTATATAGATTAGATACTGAGCTCCATACTCCCATGGCATTTGCATGATCTCCAGTATAAAAAAGATATTTGTCTGAAGGATTACTATTTGATAATAAATATTTATATACTTTTTTATAAAGAATAGTTATATCTCCGATAACTGCTAGCTTAGATTTATTTGAGTCGCTATAAAATACTTCGGTCATTTTTAGCTGTTTGTATATATTGTGCATAGAATAAAATAAATCCCATACACCAAGTTGTGCACCATATTTTTCGGCACAAATACCACTTGCAATCCCGTATATTTGAAAATTTTTTTTCATAGCCGACCTCAAAATATAAATAATAACTCTCATTCTATTTATAAAACTATAAGAAAGCAAAGATTATTTTTAAGATATATTAAAAAACTAACAATCTATAAAATAGATTGAATAATTTAGAATATTTTGTAGTAGTATTTTTATGTTTTAAATAATGCTAAATACATTATAATGTTACTTTATATTTGTATTGTACCTGTAGGGGAGTTATGAACAATTTTTATACTAATATTGTAGTAAATAATTATGATATATTAAGAAAGTTTCTTTTAGTAATATTGGGTTCAATAATAATAGGTATATCTGCACATATTTATATTCCTGTTTATCCTGTTCCTTTTACTATGCAGAGTCTAACAATTATGCTCATTGGGATATTATTAGGTAGCAAGCTTGGAGTTTACGCTGTCTTATTATATATTTTAGAAAGTCTTATAGGGTTACCTGTTACTGCTTCTAAGTTAATGGGTATGTCTTTATTTACAGCTCCTTCATTCGGATATATCATAGGATATATATTTACCGTATATATTGCAGGATTAACCAAACGTAAATCTAAAAATATAATAAGTATAATAATATATTTATTACTTTCTAACCAAATAATGTTTTTTATTGGGGTTATGTACTTATCTTATTTCTTAGGAAGTATAAAACAAGGGATTTTGTTGGGCTATTTACCATTTATACTATTTGACTCTATAAAAGTAGCTATTGCTGTACTCTCTGTTAAATTTATAGCAAAATTTAGAAACAATATATAAAAAAATTCAGGGCAATACCTTAAAAAGAGTTATTTCTTTATTTTTAAATCCTCGATTAATTTTTGTGGAATATGGCAATATCCTGTAGGATTTTTTTTTAAATACTGTTGTTGTGTTTCTAAAGCTAGAAAAAAAGTGGTTATAGGCTCTATTTCTACTGCTATTAATTCAGTATAGAATTGTTGTTGATTTTTTATAAACCTTAGAGCTATATCTTTACTTTTTATATCTTCATTTTGATGATATATTCCGGTTCTATATTTAGTTCCAGAGTTATTTCCCTGCTTATTTATAGATACAGGATTTATTATCTTAAACATATGTTCTAAGATTGTTTCTAAAGAAATAATAGAGTCATTATAAATTATCTCACAGGCTTCAGTATAACCATTTTTATTTTCAGTTATATTTCTAAATGTAGGTGAGGGTTTAAATCCATTGGCAAATCCAACTTTTGTAGAAATAATTCCTGTTATATAAGAAAAATACTCTTCAACTCCCCAAAAACAACCTGCAGCAATATATATTTTTTTCATATAAAAACTTATAGTAAAATTATTGATTGTAATAGTTATAACCTTAAATTAAATATTAATCATTTTAAGTATTTTAATATATTTTTAGCTTTACACTCCGTATAGAATACCAAAATAATAGCTTCTATCTTGTGATTGATAGCCATAAGAAGTTTGATATTGAGTATTAAACAAATTATTTATTTTAAAATAAAATTTAGATCCTTGCTTTAAATCGTAATAGAGCAAAGTGTTATTAACGAAATAAGAAGGTAAGTTAATTGCTTCATCCTTTGCCACATTATCAATTACTTCTGTAGCATAAATTGATTGCCATACTATAGTTGTTCTATTGGAAATAGCATAGTCAATATTAATGGTTATTTTATGCTTAGGTAACAACAAAACAGATGAATTATTACTTATATCTGTTTGATTTAAATAAGTATATGTAGGTAATATATTAAAATTACTAATCGTAAATGGCATTGATAAATTAAAACCTTTATTAAGATAGTTACCCACATTTTTATAAGAAGTACTAGAAAAATAAATCATATCATAAACATTAGAATAGAATATATCTAAAGAGACTGTTCCAAAATTATCGGCAAAATTTGAGTTTGTAATACCAATATTAATTCCTTTAGAATATTCAGCATCTAGATTACTATTACCGTAACTTTCTGCAAATAATTCATATAAAGAAGGTAAGCGATATCCTGTACCATAATTAACTTTAAAAGCTGTATATATACTTGGTATATTATATTGCAACCCTAGATTATAAGCAGAATCATCAGAAAATTGGGTGTTTTGCTCTGTAATATTTCTTTGATTACGATTATATCTAAAACCTTGTTCTAGCATTAAAACATCATTTATATACTCTTTGGTATTTGCGTACACTGCCCAATCATTTACTTGCTTTGTAATATTATCAATATCTGCGTTTTTATCTTCTAAATCGGATCCAGCAATTAATACAATATTATCCCATACATAAGATGCTTTATAGTTAATAATCTGCTCTTTAGAGTTAAACGTATTATATAGGTTATCATCAGTTGAAGATAAATCTTGATATGTGGTATCAGTTAAGTACTGAGATAATCTTATCTCGTTAGTAAAATTATCAAAAAGTGTAAAACCATATTTAAAATAAGATAATTCTTCTTGTTTATTTACATAATTATCATAAGCGTCTACAGGACTAGATATATTAATAGGGTTATTAATTAAATCATCTTCAAAATAAGAAAATCTATTTTTATAAAACCCTTCAATATAAGAGGTATCCGATATATCGTATACACCCCGAATATTAATATCTTTAATTTTAGCACCATCATCATCTAAAGTGCGATTATCATTAGTTTTATCAGCAAGAGAATAACCTTTGGTATAGTAATACGTACCAAAAATAGTTAAATTAAATTTATCAATATTTACATTAATTCCCATTTGCGTATTATAAGTATTATCAGTACCAAACTCTTGTTTTATAACCGCTGTATCTTTTTTATACTTTTTGGTTTTTAAATTAATTACTCCCGATATAGCTCCATTACCATATAATACACTAGATGGACCTTGAGTAATTTCAATTTCTTCAATGAACTCTATTGGTATTTGCCCTATATCAAAAAATGACTGAGGACTATTAGGATTTTCTACCTTAACCCCATCTAGTAAAATTAATACATGTTGTGATAATCCACCATTTAGTCGCACACTAGCAGGATGACCAAACCCACTATTGTCTACGGTAATTCCAGGCTGCATATTTAATAAATCTGCTAAGCTATTGCTAGAAGATTGTTTTATCATTTCTTGAGTAATAATATATGTAGAATTAAAACTTTCTGATACAGATTTTAGGGGTTTTTGAGAAGATTTATTAGTATTTAAGTTATTTTCAGTAATAATGTTATTTTCTTTTAACTCATATTCTTGGTTCTCTATTGCGTGTACCGTACATACAGATATCAACAAAGCGAAAGTTACAAAAAAAAATTTCATAAAAATATAAACTTATTTATATTGAACTCTAGAGGATACAGTATGTATATTATCATATCAAAGTAAATAATATAGCTTTTTTATACGCACCAAAATATTATTATGCTAAGATTGTTTTTTCAGTCTAATTTCTTTAGGAGATAACGTGAATAGCAAAGCAATTAATAAACAAATAATCTTTACATGCGTAGCTATATCGTTGGAATTTTGTATAACTACTATTGATTTTATTTATCTAGAAAAAATATCATATTTGGCTACTATAGGTGTTGCAAGTTTGATGTCTTTTTTGTATATGTCGCAAGGTATGATTACTTTATTTGCTCAATCTATGATAAATAATGCCTTATATCATTATTCTGAAAAAGGATACGATTTTAATAAAGTGATATCAGTAGGATTTATTTTCTCTTTTATTTTATCTGTAATTATGGTTGTAATCTTTTTTACATTTAAAGGATATTTATTAAATATATTCAAAATTAGCCAACAAGCTAAAGAATTTGCAAATATTTATCTGTCATATATGATACCTTTCTTACTTTTATTTAATATTCAACAATATTTTACCTATATAGTTTATGCATTGAAATTAGCAAAAATTAATACTTTATCTATTGGCCTTATAATTATTTTTAATATAGTATTTAATTATTTGAATGTGTTTATCTTACACTTAGGGATTAAAGGTATAGCTATTGCTAGTAGTATCTCTATTGTACTAGTTATGCCGTTATATATTTATGTGATATATAAAAATTCAATATATTTTAGTTTTTTATCTATTCCTAAAATATGCTACCAACAAGCTATGGCAGGGGTTAAAAGGTTAGGGTTATCATCTAGCCTAGAACCTATACTTCATCAATCTATTCAATTTATAATGGTAATAATTATTAGTCAAATAGGGCAAGAGATGATTTCTGCTAAACATCACGCTAATAACTTTTTAACCATGGCAACTACTTTGGCTTTATCGTTCGGTATTATTATTCAAATACAGATTTCTCAAATGTATGGCAAAAAAGATATAACACAAATAAATTTATTTTATAAAAAATATGTAAAGTTAGCATTGGCTAGTAGTTTTATAACTGCTTTACTTTCTTTAGTATTTATCTATAGTACGTTAGATTTTTATTCTCAAAATACAACCGTGAAGACATATATTGTATATTGTATGTTAATTGGATTATTAATTGAACCCATGAGAGCATTATCTGTAATATCTAAGGCTTATGTAAAAGGAATGCAGGATGCTAATTTACCGCTTGTTTGTAGTTTTCTAAATAAATTACTAATAACATATCCTTTGTATTATCTATCTGTTAAATATACTAATTTCGGAATATTTGGGATATTATTAATTGAAGCTTGTAGTTATTTTATTAATTATCTTCTATATACAATGCTGATTTATAGAATTAATAAAAAGAATATTACTAATTCTATAAATCAAATATAAAAGATATTTCATTATTTAATTGGTATTACAGAACCTTTATATTTTTGTAATATAAAGTTATGAACTTCTGCTGATTTTAGAGCTTTAATTAATATTTTAATTTGTTTAGTATTAGCCATATCAGGACGTGTTACTAATACATTTACATATGGAGAAGCCTTATTTTCTACAATCAAAGCATCTTTTTTTGGATTTAACCCTGATTCCATAGCATAGTTAGCATTGATAACATATAAGTCTGCTTCATCACTTAAATACAATCTAGCAAGCATAGCTGGATCAACAAATGGTTTAAATTCTAGTTGTTTAGGTGAGCTTACTATATCGCTAATATCAGCATTGGCTATATTAATTTTAGGATTTAATTTAATTAATCCAGCTTTTGCTAAAATTGCTAAAGCTCTACCTCTATCTGCCACAGAATTACTTAATATAACCGTAGCTTTTTGCGGTATATCTGATACTTTTTTATATCTTTTAGAATATAATCCCATGGCTTCAATATGTACCGAAGCTACACTTACCAAATTATAACCATTTTCTTTTATTTGAGAGGTTAAATTTAATGAGTGCTGAAAGTAGTTTGCATCTAAATCTTTTGATGCAAGTGCTTTATTTGGAAGTATATAATCTTGAAAAATTACTATCTGCAAATCTACACCTTCTTTTTTTAACATAGGTTTTACAAATTCTAAAATTTCAGCATGAGGAACTGCCGTTGCTCCAACTTTAATGGTTAAATCTTCTGCTTTTACTATCCATGATAAAAATAAGATAATTACAGTGTAAATAAGTTTTTTCATTGCATACTCCTTTGTTTTTTACTTTATCTTTTATCTATTCTTTTTACTACAAAATCGCCAGCAAATTGAACAATAAACACTATAATCAAAATAACTAATGTAGCTAGCATAGTTATTAATTGATTATTTCTTTGAAATCCTTCAATAAAAGCTAAATTACCTAACCCACCACCACCAATTACACCAGCTACTGCTGTATAACCAACAATAGATATAACCATTGTTGTTAAATTAGAAAGTAGGGCAGGTAAACTTTCTGGTACTAATACTTTAAAAATAATTTGTAAATCGCTGGCTCCCATAGCCTTAGCTGCTTCTATAATACCTTTATTAACTTCTTTAAAACAGGATTCTACCATTCTAGCATACAAAGGAGATAACCCAATAATTAATCCTGGAAATACGGCATTAGGTCCTAAAATAGTTCCCATAATTAATTTTGTAAAAGGTAATAGTAGAATAATTAAAATAATAAAAGGAATAGCTCTAACAACATTAACGATACTAGATACCGTTGCATATATAAAAGTATTATCTAAAATTTGATTTTTTGAGTACACAAATAAAATTATTCCTAATAACAAACCAAATATAGCTATACCTATGCTAGAAATAGCCGTGATATATAACGTCTCTATGGTGGACTCTAATATTTTATTATATACCATATCAAACATATTTTGCTTGCTCTTAATTATCTATAACTTCTATTGCAATATTTTTAGATTTTACAAAATCTATAACAGCTTGTATCATCTCTGGTGTATCATTAATATAAGCAGTAATATCACCTTTTAGTTCACCATTATTATTATGAATTAAAGCTTCTATAATTGATACTTTAATATTAAACTTCAACGTAATTTCAGATATAATTGCTTCTTTTAACCCATCTTTACTATAATGAATTTTTAAAAAGCTTCCTTGTTTAAAGCTTTCAATTACACTTATTATATCTTCACTGTCATCATGATCATGACCTTTAATAACTAAATCTTTGGTTACTATATTTTGAGGGTGATTAAATACATGATGAGTATCGCCTTGTTCAACAATATTACCGCTATCTATTACAGCAACCTTATTGCATATGTTTTGTACTACTTCCATTTCATGAGTAATTAAAACGATAGTAATAGGTATTTGTTTTTTTATATCTTTTAATAAATTTAAAATCATTTTAGTATTACTAGGGTCTAAAGCCGAAGTAGCTTCGTCGCATAATAAAATTTTAGGATCATTAGCTAAAGCTCGGGCAATACCAACTCTTTGCTTTTGTCCACCACTTAAGCTACTAGGGTAGCTATTTTGATAAGACTCTAAATTTACTAAAGATATCAAATCATTTACTTTAGTTTTAATCTGACTCTTACTAAGTCCTATAATTTCTAAAGGAAAAGCTATATTTTCAAAAATAGTTTTTTGATTAAAAAGATTAAAATTCTGAAAAATCATACCAATTTTTCTTCTTAACTGTAACAAATCAGTACCGCTTAACTTAGTGATATCCTGACCATCTAATATGATATTACCAGATGATACCGTTTCTAAAGCATTCATTAAACGTAGCAAAGTACTTTTACCCGCTCCAGAATAACCGATGATACCAAAAGTATCTTCTTTATGAACATGAAGATTTATCTTAGATAACACCTCTTTATCAGCAAATTTCTTAGATACGTTAACTAACTGTAACAACTATTTGCTCCCTAGAATAAAAATAATTTAATCTAGAACTATAGTATAAAATATAATAACTATCAAGTAATTACATATAAACGATACCTTTTATATGTTTAAAAATAATACTTCAAGGATTACTTTTGTTTTTCTTGCCTAAAATATACAAGTATCCTTGAAATATGATTTTTAACTAACTTTATTTAACTATTGGATGAGGCATACCTTGTTCAAAACTAAATGCTTCAGCTGTAAAAGAATTAGCCGTTGGAATAACTTTATAAGCTTGTCCAAATCCTTTAACATATCTTCCATTAATAAAATTAATTTCAAAAAGGTTAAAATCACCAAATTTTCTAGTCATTTTAACTGTATTACCATGCCTTTCTTGCATTTTATCCATTATAAGCTCAAAATTAGGTATGTCTCTTGGCTGTTTTGTAGCAATAGACTTAAATTTAACTCTTTTTCTTGCAGTAATAATCTTAGAACTACTTTCATCTTCTAAAAATAAAACTTCTACCTTAGGGTTATCAACTAAATTTTGGTAATGTTCTGCTATACCACTTATATAAATATAATTCTTTCCTTCAAAATTAATAAAAGGAGCATAACTAGCATAAGGTTGATTATCTTTATCGGCAGTAGCCAAAATTACACTTTTGAATTTACTCATATGTTGTTGGATTTCTTGCACTAAATCTTCGTGCTCTGGTTGTTCCTCTACCATATTTTCCCTAGCAACATTCAACAAAGCAATGATTTCAGTTCTAACATTATTTTCATCAACTTCAGTTTGGAAGGTAACTTCAACATTTATTTCATTATCAACTAAAAGATGTAGTGTTTTTGGTTCAATCTTAATAACAATGGCTTTTTTAACGTCTTTAAGCTTACCATAATATTTAGCTATAGTTAAATTAGCATCTTGATGCTCTTCATTCATATGTTTGATAGCGAATTGCATTACGTCCATATTTTTTCTCCTATATTTATATATCTTACTATTTTGGTAAGATATTAACATAGTTTTTTATCAAAGCAAACTCAAAATAACATATACAAGATAAAATAGATTATTTTATAACAGCAATAGCGTCAATTTCTATAAGTACATCTTTGGGTAATCTAGCTACTTCTACCACAAAGCGTGCAGGATATGGTTTTACAAAATAGGTTGCATAAATATCATTAATTTTTGTAAAATCACTCATATTTTTAACAAAAACTCCACATTTTACAATATCATTAGCTGTTGCATTAGCTTGTTTTAAAACTGCCACCATGTTATCTAAGCATTGTTTAGTTTGCTCTTCTATGGTATACGGAATACTTGAATCTACAGGATTTAAAGGTATTTGCCCCGATACAAATATCATATTACCATGTTGAATAGCCTGTGAATAAGGTCCTATTGCTGCCGGAGCTTGAGCCGTATTAATTTCTTTTTTCATATGATACCTCTTTGTTTACATGCAATAATATTATACTATAATTATTATATAGTTCATATACCATACTTTCAATTGCACGCTTCAAGGAATCAATGAGTTTCCCTTTCTTACCTACCAAAATAGAGAGTCCCAAGATAGATGGGTATTTTGGTAAAAACAAGTTAAACCATAAAGTTTATAATCTTAATATCCATCGTAACAATAAGGTTGTATAGCCCTACCGTATACGACACTACATAATACTTACTACTTTGTACAAATAATTCTATATTAGTTTAATACAACATTATATTGTTAGATGCCTTTGGTATACCTACCATTAACAATATATATGTATTAAGTTATATCCTTTATTGATTTACCACTTCTTTAAATTATATAACATTGTATCTCTAATATGATACCTGCTTATTTACTTCTTCATGTCATTGCTTTAATTCTTATATTGTTTCTTATATCTTATTGTCGCCATTTTCTACTTTATCTTACGCCTAATAAATATACTATACATCATAAGTATATTAATTGCAAGAACTTTTTATAATAAGCCTTTACATACATACTATTACTAGTATATCATTGTATATAAGTTGTGTTAGAAATTATATACTAAATAATGAATAACTATTTTGCTAAATATCAAGCATATAACATATTAAAACAGTCAACAGATCTAGATAAATTAACTTTAAGTATTGCTAGTTCTAGAATAGATTTTAATCCTCATCAAATTTATGCAGCACTTTTTGCAATAAAGTCGCCTTTTTCCAAAGGAGTTATGCTCGCAGATGAAGTTGGGTTAGGTAAAACCATAGAAGCAGGGCTAATAGTTAATCAGTTTTTTTGTTCCAATAAAAGAAATTTACTAATTATATGTCCAGCATCATTAAGAAAGCAGTGGCAATTAGAACTTTTAGATAAATTTTCTCTATCAAGTGAAATAATAACAACTAAAGGTGGATTCCAAAATAATACCATAAATATATGTTCCTACCAATTTGCATCTAATAATACAAACTCATTAAAAAAAATACAGTGGAATTTATGTATACTAGATGAAGCTCATAAAATAAGAAATCTTCATAAAAAAACTAAAATAGCTAAAAATTTAGCAGATACTCTATTAAAAGTTAAAAAAATTTTACTAAGTGCAACTCCCTTGCAAAATTCGCTACAAGAATTACACTCATTGTCTCATTTTATTGATAATGATATATTTGGCTCTTTAAAATCTTTTCAAATGATGTATGGCAAAGGCAATAATTTAGAAGAGTTAAAAGAGAGGATAGTTCCATTTATCCATAGGGTTTTAAGAAAAAATGTTGCTGAATATATTAAATACACAGAGAGAAAATCTAAAACATTTAACTATATTCCATCACAGGCAGAAATAGAGCTTTACAAATATGTTGATAGATTTTTACGTGAAAATAATACTTACGCTATCCCATTGAATAGCCAATATCTTCTGAAATTATTGATACGTAAGTTTTTAGGATCTTCTACAGTAGCATTAGTTTCAACTATGAAAACAATTAAAAATCGGCTTAATAATTTATTAAATGGTATAGAAGACGAAGATATTACAAAAAAAATAACAGAAGAAAATGATTATATCATTGAAAATGATATAGAAGAAATACCTAAAGCTTCAAAAATTATAGATAAAAAAGAACTACAGAGAGAGATTAATGAATTAGAAAAAATTATAAATGTTGCTTCTTCAATAAAATTAGATAACAAAACCCAAGAATTAAAAAAAGCCCTTGCATATGGGTTTAAAAGAATGAAGGAACTAGAAGCAAATAAAAAATGTGTAATATTTACAGAAAGTGCTAAAACTCAAGAATACCTAGCAAAATGGTTTAAAGATAATACTGAATATAACATAGTTAAATTTAATGGCACAAATAAAGATAAAGAAGCCACAGAAATATACCAAAAATGGGTAGCTAATCCAGAAAATAGTAAAAAAGTTACTGAAAATAAAAATGCCGATATAAGACAAGCATTAATTGATGAATTTAAAGATAACGGCGATATTTTAATTTCAACCGAAGCAGGAAGCGAAGGTATAAACTTACAATTTTGCTCTTTAGTTATAAATTATGATCTGCCATGGAATCCTCAAAGAATAGAGCAGAGAATAGGAAGATGCCATAGGTATGGGCAAAAACACGATGTTGTTGTTATAAATTTTATTAATTTAAAAAATATTGCCGAGCAAAGAATTTACGAAATATTGAAAGAAAAATTTAAACTATTTGATGGCGTTTTTGGAGCAAGCGATGAAATACTAGGTAATTTAGAAGATGGCGAAGACTTTGAGAGAAAAATTATAGATACATTTAACTCTTGTAGAAACGAAGTAGACATAGCTAATAACTTTGAAGAACTAAGGTTAGAATTTGAAGATAAAATAGAAACAAATATCACAAAAGCAAAAAGAGAACTTTTTGATAACTTTGATGAAGAAATAATAGCTAAATTTAAAGGAATAGATAGTGATATTAAAGATAAAGTAAGAGAGCAACAAGAAGATTTTTGGCAGCTAACAAAATATATTATTCCGCTTTCTTCTCACCCACTACAAAAACATTATTTTAACGACGAGCTTAAAATATTTGGTCAAGAAGAATACGAGGTAAATTATAATACTAAAGCCCAAAACAGTGCAGCTTCTTTTGCATATTATTTAACTTCAAATAAAGAAGTATTAGATTATCAAGAAAAAATAAATAAAAATCCATATCTTTCAAAAGTAACTAAAAAACCTTACAATATAACTACTAAGGAAGGGCAAGTAGTTTTAGAATATGCTAAAGGTTTAGATACTAATAAAGCAATTATAGAATTTAACTACAGTAAGCATAAATCTAACATAGTAGCTTTAGATAATGAACATAATAGAAGTGGCGTTTTAAAAGTTAGTTTAGAAAAGCATTATAATTTTGATGATTTATTTTTAATTGGAGTAAATGAAAAAGGAGAAGTAATAGCTAAAGATATTTTGGAAAAACTTTTTAAATTAGATAGCAGAGTATTAGAAGAAAATATTGAGAAAGACGTAAAAAATAAAGAAGAAATACTAGAAGAAGAATATAATAAACAAAAAGAAGTTTTTAAAACTAAAGCCGAAAATAATATTAATAAACTTATGAGTGTAGAAATATCTAAGGTTGAAGCTTGGGAAAAAGATAAAAAACTAGAATTAGAAACAGAAATACAAAAATTAGAATTAGAACGAGATGATTTATATAGAGAAATTAAAAATATTCAAAACCCGATGGAAAGAATGAAGCTTAATCGTGAACGTCAAGTTATATTAGATAAGATATTTAAAATAGGCGATAAAAATACTAAACTGAGACAAAAAATTGAAAAAGAAAGAGACAATAAAATGAATGAATTAGAAGATTTTGTAAAAAAAGACTACGAAACAAAAAATTTATTTACAATAAAATGGAAGATTATATAAATGGAAAAAGATAATAAAAACCTAAAAGATTATTTACAAGTTCCA